>JACXGK010001893.1:10284-62046 GCA_016801125.1 Novumbra hubbsi
CCCCCCCCCCCCCCCCCACACTTCCTAAACTTAAGGTATGTTAATTTCGTTTTATTGATGTGCAACTAGCAAAATGTATTATGTGACTGTAGTAAATATAAACTGCAATTCAGTGGTCTCCAACACTGTTTCTGATATCTAAACCCTGTAAAACATATCTGGACTAAGTTTATTAACCAGCTAAATACTAGGATAAGGTGTACTAGATTAGAGATTAGGGTTGGTGATTTAAGTGGGTAGAGCCAAGCAGATAGAGAATCTCGTTGCTTGATTCAATGCCCAAACCAGAAAGGTGAAATATCTGTTGATGCTATAAATCACATTGTGTTCTTAAACATTTTACCTGGTTAACAAAACGTTGTATTATCCTGTATACTCTTGATGTTACAAAAATTGCATGTTCTCTAACATAGAGACTGGGTTTTGTCTGATGTCTATATACGTGTGCTCTTTACAGAGCAATACCTTAATCAATAAAACATCAAATCAACAGCACTGATCCCATTTTCATCCTAGTAGGTATCTTCACTTTGCTTGAAGAAAGGAGCTGGACTTGTCTTTAAACAACCCAGGTAATATAAACTGCGGAGATTGGTTTTTGCATTTCCGTAAAACGTCATGTTTATTTAAAATGTTGAGCCCCATACTCACAACAGTGTTATATTGTCAATCTTATTTGCCAGGCTCCACCAACACTAATGAAAGTCTCTTTTAGTTTCAGGATCTTGTATCGAATGTAGAGAATTTCATAACCAAAATGTCTGTGCACAGCACGCTCTGTGAATGACAGAACATTCCTTTACCATGTACTTAATCTTGTCTCCCTGAACATGCGCACCTAAGAAATATGATACCTGAATACTAAATGCTGGACATTTCTAGAATTATACATCACTACAAGTTATTATTTATGTCCAGTATAGACTGATCAACTACTTTACAGCTTTTTCTTCCCACTGATACTGTTAAAACAAAAATAGTTTTACACCTTGAATAGAAGTTATATAGATGCGTGGGAAATATTTGGATCCTTTACTGCGTATGAACCAATAAAACTACTAATGCTAAATAATCTCTGACACGTTACTGACACATCTTTGGGCACTTCTGTTGTCATTTGTAGTTATTATAGTTACTATTGTAAGTAGCATAAAAACTCGGTAGTCTTCTAAGGCAAACACTTTATTCAACACCGGTCTTGATCAGCTTCAGTAACAAACACCACACCAAAGTGCCATATGCAAATTGCCTGATCTGGTGGCTTCAACACAGTGTTTTTCCGTCACTCCTTTTTCATAAACCTTAGCGTGTTGTATCCTCATTTATTTGAATTACAGGCTTCAACATTCAAAATCAGTCAACCAAAGCTTTCAGTTGGTTTGTCTGCCAGAGAACAAAAGAAACTGCTGTAAATTGGGTCCAGAGGCCCCGGAGTTGACAACAACTTCTCTAACACAAAACCCTTTCTCTCATTTGCATTTCTCTTGCTTGTTCGCCGACCAGAGAACAGTTGATCCGTGGGTGTGCAGACGTGGAGATGACTTTGAACCTTACATGAACGATGTGACACGTTTGGCTTGCCGTGGCAGGAAATCATGTGTCCTTAAAGGGTAATTCAAGTAAGGGTTAGTATTGCTGGCTTGGCCAACCTTTTCAAATATTTTGTTTGCTTTATTTGTTTACATTACCATTATTTTTAGGACTCACTTTGTCCTCACCTTCAATTCAGTTTTGGATTAATTATTTATGAATATTGCATAATTTATTGTAGACTTGTTTATGCATGACTGGCTGCCCAAGGGTTTTGGGGTTTTGTTTTCTTTAGAGTATGTTTGGAACACGGTTTGAAGGCTCTGTTACAGGCAGTTGGGTCTAGCTGCCATGAATTTAAAATCTCTTACCAAGGACAGGCTGCACAGAATAAAAAAAAAAACTTGCAACGTGCCAGTGTCCACTAGTCAGATACTGTCCGGATGCACCGTCCTAATTTCCTTCTATAACTTAGTGGCTGCTTTGTTTTTACAATAACCATACGATAAAATGATTAAACCTTCAAAGCAAGGTATCGTTTTTATTCAACCTCCACAGACGGATCAAGAAATAGTTCCTCCTACTTAAGGATTGAGATATTGATCTAGTACCGTTGGATCTGCTCCTGACCATTGATCTTTTAAGCTAAGGTTAAAAATGGAAGTGTGTTGATGTGGCGATGATCTGTAAGGGCCAATGCATTGGTTCACCCATATTTTAAAAGTAGGAGTATGCTCAGCACAAACGTGGCCGCTGCCTTCAGTCATGGAAAATGGAGTCAGCAGTAATGCGGGATTACTGCTGTTTCCCTGCAGTGCATGATAGGCCGCTCTCAACACCGTGGGGGCCAGTACAAGACCATTCACTACCAGCTGGGTATGAAACGGTAAACTAACCTATGTTTATTTTTATGTTAATGTTTTCACGCTTGCTGAGGGCACCAAAAGACATGTAAAAACAATGACTTGATGGCTGGATTGTTAGGCAACACTAACAGAACTGTAAAGGTAATGCACTACATTGTTATTAATAACAACCCATTATGATGTTGTGTATGTTACAAAGTATATATGTACTCAGTAGCATTAGACAAAGATTGTATGTATGTTTTTTTTTTTTTTTTTTTTTCATCATTATCGAAACATTCGCAAATTTAGAGTTCTTAGTCACTTAGTTATTTACACTTTTTAAAATGATTTTCAGAATATAAAATAATGATTCTTAAAACCACTTACTTTATCTGATGTTCAAAAATATCTTTAACCATTTCCGTGTGGTCATATAAAGTGTGTGCTATTTATAGTTTAAAAAACAAAAAACATATTTTTATCGCCCTGTAGAATATTCTTACATGAATATGGACATTACAGCAGTACCTTTTTCTCTTTAAGGTCTCAAAATAGCTCCACTGATGGACAGTAAATTTAAGAGCCTGCCCCAGCTATCCTGTGCCTCTGTTAACTGAAATTTACTTTTTCTGAAGGACATCAGAACCCCACTGTCCTTAATGTCCTTAATGTCCAAAGTGACTCTTTGCAAATGCACTAGTTCAAACAGACTGCAACACCAACTTATTTTTTTGACAACAAAGTTCCTGATTTGGGAATGGCCTATAAACAGTATCAACCAAACTGGAAATTGTTAAATTGGAAAAGAAATTCGTTGTCTGACTAATCCCAATGTCTGATGCAAATGCAGACGGTCTGGTCCTCCAGTTTCTTGTCAACGAAACAGGCTGTTGGTTGAGGTGATGTAATGATGTGGGGGTGTTTTCTTGGCACACATTAGGCCACTTATTATGAATTGCACATCTTCTGAATGGCACCTCTTGCCTAGGCATTGTTGCAAATCATGTGCATTTCTTCATGGCCACAATCTACCTGTTTTCAGATGGATACTTCCAGCATAACAACGTGCCATGTCGAAAACCTCATGATCTCAAAGGTGGTTCAACAATGGGACAGTGACTTAATTTTACTCCTGTGTGTGGCTATCAACACTGGGACCAAAATGCTAATGTTCCATCACCCTTAATTCACGCTGTGAAGAATCCTAGCTGATATAGAGTCAAGATTTATCAGGAATTCGCACCCAATACTAGATAATGTATCAGTTAGAACAAGGACACAAAGGCAGAGGGTAGGTGTAAGCCTATGGCCACGTTTTAATCAACAGAAACTGCTGAGTGCATTACAAAGAAAACCGAAACTCAAACCTAAAAGAAACAACGACCGAACATCTTTCCCGCAGCGGCAGAGTTTCTCTTGGCCTGCGAAGCTTCGGCCTTCCACATACCTTAAATACCATGCATCTAAGCATAGGATTTTGTCAGACTGGCTGGTCGACAGACCTTCTTGAAGGAGCCAGCCGAGGCAACGTTATCGCATTGTCCTCCAATAATACACTCACAACCGGTGTAAAAAGATATTAAAGATCTTTCTCTGTCACGTTAATAACACACGTATCCTGACATGACCATGCACTAGCTGGTTATGAATTTCACCACCTAGGCAGAATTCTCTCGCCCGCCCACGCTGACCATTAGAGAAAGCAAGCCAAGTGTTTTGGTAACGAGAGAGCTTCTGCTACAGACAACCCAGCAGCCAGAGATAATGTGAGACTGTGTTCTACAAAATATTACTCCAACAAACCCTTCCCACACACGTAAACACTGTAGAACACAGAGTGGGAACAGTGTGGTCTTACGCTGGAATAGCAACACCCCCTGTTCAGACTGTTTTTGAGGCATACTTTGAATTGAGCGATCATGGCGGGTGTTTGCACTTTGTCTTTCCAGGGATTTATTTGTACTTGGTCTATCTCAAAGGACACTTTTCAGCAACCTCCTAATACCACTGATTTGGCCAAAACTAACTGTGAATGTATGTTAGGGATATTGCAAAAATCAGCATGCAAATTAAATCTGTGCACTTATTCAACCAGTTTCTCTGAATGGGCACCGCCTACAACATTAATTGCATTTACTAGGCAGCAGAAGTTTGACCCAGGCTGAAAGAAACCAAGCAACTCTGGAGTGTAATTGTGGAAACACTGTTGTATATGCAGAAGTGGACATTGGATATGGACTACAATGTCCTCTGGCCCTCTTAATGCTGCTTGTAACAAGTGCCGGATATCATTCAGAAGAAAAATAAACCTATGGGCACCTAAGAGATCAACACAGGGTTTTACTCATTGTAATTTGTAAACAGTTCTGTTTTGCTACGACAGTATACAAGGAGTGAAATTATACATTCTACGTCGTCACCATGCACATTTTCTCAACCGCAATCAATGAACTAGGGTTGGGGGAGTTAACGCGTTAATCTTTGCGATTAATTTGAAATGTTTAACGCGTTAAAATATATTAACGGAGCAGTTTTCACCAACACTATAGCCTTGCTTTTAAGCACTTACTCTTGTGACAGCTATTGTAACTTAGTGATGGGAAGTTCAGATATACTGACTAGGATCTTTGAATCAGCAAAATGAAATAATATATTTTTCGTTTCGTTTCGTTCATTCTACCGGGGGGCTGGATGTACAAAGTTTAATGCTAATGCTGACAACGTTTTCTATTGCAAACAGTTATTATATTCTGAATGTAGAACTCTTAAATTTTTTATTAAATCTATATTTTATAGTAGGCTGGCTACAGAAAAGACAAATAGTTTGACTTGGTTATCTGTAAAGTTGTTCATTTTGTCACGATACATTTGCATACTGTAGCGCCATGGAATTGAGCAAATTGAGCTCAAATGTCTCGAACATAAGAAAATAAAAACGTAACTGAAATATTTTATGAACCCAAAAAATAAATGCGAGGAACAACAAATATTTTATCATATGCAAATACAAAATCCAATCGCATGAAAAAATATATTCAAACATGGTAAAAATGTATGCTTAACTCAATCAATGGATTTTAACATTCAATCTTAACATTTCTGACATCAGCATGTTTAGGAAAAAAGTATAAACACAAAGGTTACTGATAATCCATATAGCCAGAGCTCTGTGTGTAGTGTGTAAATTCCAAATATGCTTTCATCTACTTGATGAAAAGCATTTTGAGCCCTTGCAGCCTCTTGCACTCAATCACTGACCAGGTGACCTAATTTATGTCTATGAGGGTTCAAAGCGTAGGGTTTAGGGGAGACATTGGGATCGAGCCCTTAAAGCTTTGTTGTTTATAATGTTGCTGCATATAATTGATTGGCATGACAACTCTGTAGTTTTGTTTTTCAGTACACAAGATGTCATAATATGTTCTATTTGAATATACTTCATTTTGTTTATTGCTTTATTTTAGTGATTCTACCACACGCAAAACATATGATTAATAGCGATTAATCACAGCAAAATGTGTGATTAACTAGTTACTTTTTCTAATCGAATCCTAGCCCTAATACGAAATCTTGTTGAATGTAAATTGTCAACTTCATTTTTATTTTTTCCCATTGCTATACCATTTTTTTCTTCCTTTTCCAATGTATTATATCCAACTGTATATATGGCCTTGTGTCATCATTGAGTCAGGACTCCACTCCCAAGTCATGTGGCAGAACACGGATGAGCCCCCCTACGTGATGACCTCAGTTAGCTTTGCAGTCACCTTAGTTGCAAAAGCGAGATGCACTAGGTAATCCCTCTTTATACTCCCTGGGCAATGCTGGCCAATTTGCAGTCCTCTTGGAGATTCTTCGCCATTCATCAGCTAGTGGCATTGCCAAGGCCCAGACCTAGGCCTAGGTTGTTGGGGTCAGCCTTGGACAACACACTGACTTAGGATTAGTTATTTTATTCAATAGTAAGAACCCAGCAATATCCTTTAATCTCCAATAAATGTTTCTATTTTATGGTATGTCCTGATAGCATACATGTTATGGGGTTTCCTCCTGTTTAAACCAATTTACAATCACCTGTTCTGATTTCCTGCTTAACATATTAAAAACCTGTATTGGAATGAATGCATGAAGCCCTTTGAGTTGTAAATCATCAACAGTTCCTTCTTGTTACTTTCCCCATATGTTGTAAAAACAGCTTCTACATTGTATATTGTAGTAGTATCTACTATTGACCAAGCTCACAATAATGAACAAATCATAATGAATGAATGTAGTTACTGGTAAAAAAAAAATATGACTGTATTTAATGTCATAGGTAGGATAGAAATTTTGCTTGAGTTACTATTTTTATCTAGTGTACTGCAACAAAATATTGATGTACTGAAAGCATGATTTGTTTTCCAAGTTCTGTTGCTCATTTCATGTACTGTACATAAATATAGCACATCAAATTCTAATGAAATCCAAAGACATTTTTGAAAAGAAATGGGAAACATATACCTGTAGACCGAGTCGATGTACTGTGAGGTTCTTTTTTTATTAATTTATATTTGTGGGAGGGGTACTTTCTGCAACTTGAATGCGTGAATTGAAATTACAAGGAGATCCATGCGATGACTGCATGTAATATCTTTCATTTGAATATGCGTTGGGAGACTGTAAATAATTATGTTGGTTAAGTTTGTGTGTCTGTCAAAGCTCTACGTTGTCTGATTAAACAGTTTAGCATTTTATTTCTTAACGACCACATTTCATTTTCTGAAAGCAATATTAGTAATGTTTTTGAATGATTCGGACAAAGGGAAAAGATACCTTTACCGTGCTACAGCAGAACATGTGTTGCTTGATGCTGTTGTTTGGACCAGCAGTTGTTGCTGAACCACTCTAGGCGACACATTGATATTCCTAACAAAAACAATAAGGCAGGCTTATCACATGTTAACATGTTGTTGACATTGACACAAAGGGCAAGGGACCAACTGCTGTTTTTCCAAGGTATTCTTTGTAGCACTCAAACATATGAATACGTATTAGTTAAAAGTATAAATAAAAATTGCCCGCAGGACATGTTGGGTCAAATGGGGTGTAAGGAATCCTGAGGATATCTTCATAGCAGGTAGCTCTGTTTTATTCATTGCACTCTCAAAACCGTAGTCCCAATTCTGTATAATTCAGATTTTACAAGTAAAACATAAAGCCGGTTAACCCTTTAGACCCCAATTTAATTCTATAATGCTGCTCTAGATTACTGAGAATTCTCAAAATCATTGCATTACACAAACAACACAATTTGTCTCATAAACTCATAGACAAACCAGATAGTAAACTTGCTTCAACAAGCAGTTGGGGTTGTTTCCATATAGCCTAACTGACATCTGTAAAAACAAAAACCCACCTATTAGTTTGCATAAAACCAAACTGTCTCTTTTTTACAAGACAGCAATCATTCGCAGTCCACACATGAAATGGAATCATAAAAACGTAATCATAAAGCACACAAATTTCAAAACGGTATATAGATTATAAGTGAAAGTATGTGGCACAAATTTGGGGAGATTCAGGACATCTTGATCAAGTGACGACTTTGAACGTCAGCAAAACATAACCTAACTTTCTCCAATATTGTATCTAAAAGATATTACCAACATTTCACAGCATTAAGAATGGACAATACTACGCATATATACGCAGTTTATTTTGTTACTCGCCCCAACATCATTATCATTTTTCAAAGAACAAGGACGTTTCCAACTTTGCACCACCATGCAACACAGAAACAGCCTCTTCTAACATAAAATGTCAAGTCCGCTTTGGCGCTAGCATCAAGACAGCATCCATGTGAATACAGTTACTGGTTCATCTCTCATTTTATGACAACTATTATTTACACAACTATTATTGTTAAAGAAACACGGCAGTCCGCAGCCCCTATGGGAATGTAAAGGATGGCACTATTGGTTCTAAAAGTTGTTAAATAGGCCTGTGTTTAACTGATCTTTAGGATTGTTTATGTGAGCAAAAGTGCTGAAGTACGGATTATAGTTTTTAGAAGTACAGCCTACATAGAAAAGTCTGAATTGCACTTATTGTGCTGGGTTTGAAAAGTCACATTTGTGCCGACTCTGGAATTATGACATCAAGTTTTTAAAAACCTACTCAGAAGGAGAGTCTACAAGATAATGTGAAGCTTAATTTTTAAGATTGACAGGCTCTGAGTCCTTTATGTAGTCCATCAATATCGCAGTCTATCACCAGACTTGTGCGAGGTTTCTTGTACAAGATTTCATTGTACACTGATGACTGAAAGCCCAACATCTAATATTCTGAATGAATATTTAATTGATACATTTAATAATCTTATTTGATGCAAACAATTTAATGTCAGATTCTGTATATATATATATATATATATATATATATAGCTTTATGTAGGGTTTTCACACCTTGCAACAGTATTTCAAGATGAAGTCGATAACTCAAAGTGACTCTGGATACGACCATTTGCTAAATTGCTCAAATGTAAAATGTAATTGGCTCACCTGTCCATTGGTCTTTTGAATACAGACATTTTCTGAATGGGGATCTCCACTGTCCACCAATGTATGACTAGCATTAATAGAGCATTGGGTTGAATCTATTTGCTCATGTGGCAGCACATACTTTTTGTATCATCACTTGAGTAAATATGCCGTAATTGGCCAATTACGTCTTGTCAGTAAAAATGTTTCTATCCTGACAAATCGTGTGTAACAGTGTGATCCTGTGTGTGGGAGAGATGGCTGACTAAAAGCCTGTAATCAATTGTTGCAGGTACGGCATTCTCCCCAATGCTCATTCTGAGAGATTCTAGATTTTTGCTACAAAGCCCCGGTGGTGGGAGTATACACTTGATTAAAAAATCGTCAATGTTGTGGCATGACCTATTTCGTACAGACATAAAACCGTTGAGAAGCGGAGATGTTGGGGTGTTTGAGTTTTAAATTGAGTGTCAATCCCTCCATCCAGGGTACACTGCTGGCCAGATTAATCCCTTTTGAGAGTTCAATGAGGAAAACCCACATTCCAGAATTATTGACTATCATTCTTACTTGGATAATCACTGAACATTTCTTCAAGATTAAGAGGACGGCGTCCTTACACAACTGCCTTTGTAAAAAAACAAGAAGCGAATAAAAAGGTGCTTTAGGCGCAGTTGAGGCTGAGTCTTTACACATTTTATTATTTGCCTGGTGGTCTGGGATTACTAGTACTTGTTTCTAAAATACCCTCTCTTGCTGGCGCTAGACACAGTTCATTGTGTTTTAAGTGCAAACAGGTTTTATATGACTCATTGTAGTGATAGGCTTGACCGATCTGTTGGGCTTCATGGCTTTGTGCTACAGACAAACCTGGTTGTCTGTCATTGTGCAAGCCAGGCAAAGGGTCTAGAACAATGATGGCATGATGTGGGATTCATTCTTTTCAAATGTTATACAGAAATGTGTGGAGACTGAGAGGCCCTTTAAGGAGCATTGTGTCAAGCCAAGTTTAGCCTGTACCCACTTTATCTAATTTTGGGATTTGTCTGAAGAATATTGCTTCTCAAAATCATATAATTAGATTTTAATTTGTATGCAGTATTAGTTCCAGATTCTATCAGTCCCCTTTCCACAGCTGTGTTCATTCTAGGTCTAGTGTTTTTTTTAATTGTTACTTCTGTCAAGTGTATAGTGCAAACTTTCCTCATTATGACGGGTAACAAAATGTTGTGGATCTTATTTAAATGATCATGAAATATCACAGATAATCGTAACCTCCAAAAATAACTTCAGGGTTAAGAATGCCTGCAAGTGTTCAGCACTACTCTAAGCCTGACAGATATATCAGGGAGTGGGGAGGGGATTCTTGAGCTACAGCTCCTCTCCCTTCAAACTCCCACCTTCATTAGATTTCTGCTGCTCCAGGTGTCCTAATCTACTGATAAAGCAAAGCTCATAATCCATCAAAAGAGATCACAAGGCTAACAGTTTCGTTTACCGTTGAGGAATCAGCTTTGGCAAATGGTATTTTTTTTCTTTGCTCTAAATAAAACTTTGAGTTGTGAAACTATGCCTGCAATGAGACAGACATTAATTGGATTTTATTTGCTAATCGGTCCAGTACAGAAAAAAAGATCTGTTGTGAAAAGGCTGGTGCCTCCTTTCCCGGTGTAGATCTAACTATAGCATTACAATGACCGTACCAAATGCATCACTATTTACAAGCCAACTTGTTGACACTAGAAAGACTTGGCTTTGGTGAACCTTCTTTCCTACTAATTATGAGTAATGTTAATATACAAATTAAGTGGAACACAAAATAATGACAGTATAACACGGAGTGAATTAAACTCCAGGGATTTCAATCTGTCCAGTTAGGAAGCATAAGCGATTGTGAATCAATGTCACCTGTTTTGGTGTTATTGAAAGTGACTAACAATGGTTCTGCAGGTGGTGGCCTGACTGTTGTTCTTTCCTTATCCTTCCTGACATTTTATTCTCTAGTCCTTGTCACTACTGGTATTGAGCAAATTCCATTCCAGTTTTGTTCCATCTGGAAATGTAGAAAATAGGCAGTAAACTATTTAATGACTATCTTTTTCTTGCCAGTCACAATATTTTATGATAGTTTTTTTTGGACCCAGGGACTAAGACTTGTGCACTAGGCACCAGAACACAGTATAATTGTGGCTGGGACATGAACTCTGACTCTTCTCGAATTTTGCCTTAGGGACTTGTGACTGGAGTCAATCTAAAACATCGTTTTAGGGATTTGACCACAAATCCATGCCACTTACTACTAGTCAGACTTTTGTCAACAAAATGTAGTTACATTCCTTACAGGTTCTATTTAATCAATAACTGTGTGTTGAATATAAAAATATATCAAAACGTTACTGTGGATTTTTAGCACTAGTTTCCCAACGCAACACCAAATTTGAGAAATGAGTAGACTCACCAAAAGCACCTTTAATACGTTGATAAAGGTTTTGTTGAGGCAACTACACTCACAGAGAGTTATCGGTGGACCTTGGGTAACATGCCACACCCAGAGCCACACTTTGTCAGCCAAGCAATTGTCAGCCAGGTTTACTGAGAGCTGTTTTGACAGGCGATCTCTGTTCCTCAACCAAGCATGATTCGGAATGTACCTGGCAATTTCATAGGGCCCAATACCCGCAATGCACCACTAATCGCAGAGACCCAGCTTAATAGCAATGCTCCACAAGTGGATGAACGAGTCCAACGAAGCGCTGCTTGTGTGACGAGGCAAATTATAGCTCTCAGAGGCTGTGACACGGAAGAAATGCTTGATAAATGGTTCCCAGGTCACCCCTAGGGAACAGCCAGGAGAAGACAGACTGGGGAGAGTAGCTTTGCGGATGGTAGCGGTTCTCACAAGTGAAGGATGGTTGCTGCAGTTCGTTTGTCTTCTGCCTCCTCCTTTTTACACATAGCTCCAAGTTTGAGTATAGTTTTGAAACTAATGTGCCATTCATAGCTTGTGGACAAAAGAGGGAGAAGCCTTGGCTATCGGAGATGACTCGACTGTCAAATGCAACATGAACCATAAACCGTTTTATCACCTGTGGGTTGTTACTGAGCAAGATATACCTAGGGGTTTAAAACCGCGGCTAACTTTAGTTAGCTTTATGTTCAAGCTCATGCTTTAATCAACTTTAGCTGGCAAACACTGTAGCCAGTCAAACACTGACCACTTGAATCATGTTTTACCTTGTGTCTAATTCAAAGTGAAAGAAAGGTATCTTACATATTCAGTAGGGTATGCTGTGAAAAGAATCATGTCGCCTTAATTCATGTTGTTGTAGTTTATTCTCAACCATCCACTGACTCACTTTATTGCAATGAGGGCCTGCTCCGGAGAAGTTTAGTTTTTGAAGATGCGTTGGGTAACAATGCTGGTTTTGATTAAGAAAACGAATTGACGTTGATGACATTCCAAATGAAACCCAGCCCTGAATCCATACATAAGTCGATTGAAAATACACATACAAATAAACACATGGTATATTTTTTTAAACCCACCAAATAAAGATGAAGAAATTATTTCAGGATATCAACCATTGTAGGTCTTAAGAAATTAATTTTCACAATGATATTTAAGCTATCTTTTGGTTTGAATCATGCTTTAAACATAAATGAAAGGTCAACTGGAGCGATAGGTTCGTTCTGGTTTGAATCCTGACAGGGTTTCATATACCTGCATTTGTTGTTAGCAGTCAGAGTTTCAAGAGTATGTCCAAGAAGAGTATAATGAAACTATAGAGCAGGGGTGGGCAAACTACGGCCCGAGGGCCAAATGCGGCCCGCGAGGCGGTCCCATCCGGCCCACGGAATGTAATAAAATTATTTGGGGGGGAATTAAAAAACCAACTCACCAGCCCATTCTTATACATCTGAGTCAGAATTTCAACTATTTACACCTTATATGGGATCTACTGTGCATATGTAATGTATGTTTTAACTTTTGCCCTTTTCTGGCCTCCAAATCAATTATGATTAACAAATTACAAAATTTCTTTTTTTGCATGTATTTACATCTTGTTCCCCTGAGGCATGGTTGCTCTGTACAAGCTGTTCTCTACAAACATAACCTTTAAAAAAATCTGATCTGGCTAAGGTGCTGAATAATTCAATTTAGATTTTATGAAATACCCGCAGTCTGACGTAAAGCCTAAAGCCAGGATACGCAGTAAATTTCTCACAACAAGCTTGTGTTGTAAAAGGGGGAAAAACCCAACAATGAAAAAGAGTGATAATACAGGTGTTTGCACCTTGTATTAGAGGTCATCACGCATTTACTGATTTCCTGATCCAACATTAGATTTTTCACATTTGAGTACAGGCCAGGTACAAACGTGCTAAAATCCACTGGCCACAAAAAATTAAGAATACCCCTTTCTCTCTTAAATAACTTGAAACTCACAAAAGTAATTGGCATCCGCCATTGTTTATTCTACATTTAATGGAAAGTAGACTTTTTGTTTGGCCCACTCTTCCGGAGCAAACTGTAGTGTAATAGGGAACAGCCTGGCTTGGTGAAAAGTGCCTTGGTGTAGTGGTTCTCAAGCTTTTTTCGTTTACAGTGCCATTGTTTATTACCCCTGAAGTCCCCTTTCATGTGCAATTTACCAGCAGACTGATGGTCTTATGAGTCCTCTCCCCTTGTGTAAGTAGCCCCAGGGGTCTTTGGACTCTAGGTTGGGAACCACTGCTTTAGAGGACACATGTCTCAATCTTTGAATCTCCACAGAAAGTTGCCGCAATGAGGCATGACCTAAAGCTTAAATTGGAGTTCAAAGGAGGAAATAAACGGATACATTAAATGCATTAAAATGCATTTACTCCTTGTCAATATTACAACCAACCGAAGCATGACAGTGTTTCATATCTCATTATTGTTACTTTGAAATTAGTTATTATTATTTGCCGAAAAATGTGTTGTTTAAATTGAATCCATCATTGTTTTGAATAATATTACCGCAATTATTATTTTAATTATTTCTGTGTGTGGGGGGGGGGAATGTTTTATTTTGAGTTTATTTGTCTTAGTTAGATGTAGTGTTCCTTTTTAAATTTTAACAGCCAGGGTAAAGAGAGGCAATAGTATAGGACACCCAGAGCAATACTTCAAAGGAAAATAGTGTAGCTCTGTCCACAGACTGTGCTATATTAACTTCTGATATGTTACAAATGTGATTTAACAGCCCGCACTGTGGTAAAAAAACAACAACCTTTAAACAGTAAAGAAACACTTTCTAGCAATTAAATGGAAACTGTGCACACAAGCATGACACAGTTCCGACCAGAGATACAAACGAATGTAAACAAAATATTTCAAAGAGGTCCTCCCTCCTGCCTGTCTTCACGATACCATCACTCTAGTCTACATCATCTCACTAGAGGTTATTCATTTATTTCAATGGTGAAATAACAGACAGAGTGACACTCCACAAAATATCTCAATAAAAGGCATGTTTCGCCTTTCGGTGTATTTTTAGACAGCATTTAAAGATTTAATAACATATTACAAGTCACATAAAAAAATAACTAGAAAGACCGCGCTCAGGTATTTACAAAGATAGCTCACAGTTTTTGTTAACCAAATTACCTGACAAGAAGAAGAAAAAATAACTCTATAATCAATAAATCAGTCAAATGTATTTGATGAAACCCTTTTTACATCTGTCAACATGGCTTTCACAAAGCAGTTTGAAATTCCAACGAGCAAGAAACAAAAGTGTTGATGCACACTATAACCATCACCAAAGTGATGTCTAGAAACAGTTACGCTCCATGATTATTTAATGTAGGTACACGTGCCCGGTTTCGGTCAGAACATACATGTAAACCCCTTGTCCAATTACCATAACACCTGACAATGACACAACACCTGACCATTACCACAACACCTGACAATGCACTATTTCCTCCACCACCCAATCTCCTTTAACCTCTCATCCCCTCCCCTCACCACCCAATCTCCTTTCGCCTCCCTTCACCACCCAATCTCCTTTCACCCCTCATCTCCACCCCTCACCACCCAATCTCCCCTCACTATCACCACCCAATCTCCCCTCACCACCCAATCTCCTTTCACCTCTCATCCACTCCCCTCACCACCCACTCTCCTCTCACCACCCAATCTCCTTTCACCACCCAATCTCCTTTCACCTCTCATCCCCACCCCTCACAACCCAATCTCCTTTCGCCCCTCATCCCCTCCTCTCACCATCTCATTTCACCTCCCCTCACCACCCAATCTCCTTTCACCCCTCATCTCCTCCCCTCACCACCCAATCTCCTTTCACCTCTCATCCCAACCCCTCACAACCCAATCTCCTTTTGCCCCTCACCCCCTCCCCTCACCATCTCCTTTCACCTCCCCTCACCACCCAATCTCTTTTCACCCCTCATCTCCTCCCCTCACCACCCAATCTACTTTCACCTCTTATCCACTCCCCACACCACCCAATCTCCCCTCACCACCCAATCTCCTTTCACCTCTCATCCACTCCCCTCACCACCCAATCTCCTTCCACCCCAACTCTCCTTCACTGTCATCGATTCCAGGTCCTGCTGGCTAATCCATTACAGCCATTTATCCCAGCCTCTTCCTCTGGGACAGTCGGTGTGTCACTGCCTTGTTCAAGACTCCTCCAACCCAGCTGACGATGTGGGAACCCGAGGGCTTGACTCTGGCCCGCGCTCCCCGTGCCTTGTGGGAGGACCGCAGGTGGTCCACTAGCCCAGGCGTGTGCTCCGGCAGCATCTGCCCAGGGTGTTTTGGTCGGGTAACAACCCCAGCCTGTTTGCCTTTAAGCCTCTGAGTAACTTAATGAACATTCACATCCTCTCATTTAACGCTGACCCTTCTACAGGGAAATGTCTGTCAGTATGGGAGTTTGTTACGTTGTGCTCACATGCATATCCTATCAAGGACAGCACTAGATGAACTGTTTCCAAAGCCCAGCAGGACATTATTATCAGTTTAAAAGAAAACTGCATTTTATATAACTGATGTTGTTTTACACTTCTTTGAAATTATTTTTACAAAATGTATTCCTCCGCAACCCCCAGCCCCCATCGCTTTCACTGCGTGTATCCCTCCCAGTGGGGACAGATATGGGGGGGCAGAGTGAACTTGCAAAGAGCAAGTGAGAAGCCTAATCCTAGATAACATCTTAATGAAATTGTACTACAAAAGACCTTCTCCCTCCAAAAGCACAGGATAAACAAGCAGTAATCATCCAACTAATGATCTTTGTTCTAAAGTAATAACTGGTTATTTGCTCTGTTCAATTCACACACGAACACTTCATAAAGGGCTAGTTCATCTAAATTACCCAATTACATATTTCTAATCCTTTCTCTGTAAATATTATATGCGCATGTTATGACAGTAATCCATGCATGAATATCCAATAAATGTGACCTAGCCATAACCCAGTCTTTCACTGCAAACTCGGCACTGCAAGTTCATGCTGTAAAACATTAGTTGAATACAACCATATTACACACAGGAAATGGCACTTATCATCTCACTGCTGCACTATTGCTGCTTTGCTCACCTGTCTGGCTTCCAGTTAAGGCGTACATCTACTATAAGACTTGCCCCTGCAGCTTCAGAAACACCCAGGCAAAACTCTTCTCTGTCCTGGCACATCAGTGATTGAATCAGCTACCCCTTGGAGGCTAGGAAAGCTGAGGTCTTGTCCATTTTCAGAAAATATCTAAAATCCTTTATTTTCAAAGAAAATCTAAAATAACTCACTGCCACCTCGCAGTTGCCCTGGTTAACCGAGGCTTTGTGTGTAACATCTTCCTTCTAGCACATTCTGTAAGGATAGCTATTGAGTTGGAGTGGTTGTTCCACCTAGCTTTCTGGGGGGGACACATTTTCCACCAAACGGTGATTGTTATGAAAAGAGCAATGCAATTTATCCAAGTTCATTTATGTTATCATGACACGTCCCCAAACATATAACATGTTTCTATTTACCGAATGGAAAACCAAAGCCTGTAACATTTCATATGCCATAGTTGTATTTTCATATTTTGCCCCATAATATCTAAAAGCCTGTTTTTCCATGCAGGCAATGTGCGTCAGAACAATGATGAATTAGAAGGGCACTGCTTCTCCTTTCCACTGCCGGCTCTGCTATCTTTTCTTTTCACCGGCTATTTGAAACTTGTACCTAGGATCCTCATGCATCCAAATAAATCATTTCTTATCAAAGCACATGAAACAGAGCGTGTGCTCACAGCCGGACCATATGATGCTTTCTTGTCAAATGTGTAAGAACTAGCCACTTTGCTCCCTGGGTAGAAACACAAACCAAGACCCCAGGGCCTCAATGTATCACAAGCAACACTGCTAAATGCATCTGTAATGGTGTGGAATTAATTATACCTGTATACAGTGGCTTACTGTAACGTGACCAAGACATATCACAGCAACACTTGTAAGTGAACATTGCTGTTTGACTATTAATGTACCGGTAATACAATTTGGACTGTGTGCCACACATAGTTTGAGTTTTCCTTCTAAGCTGTGAAAAGTTCGGGGGATGAGATATTGTCTCGCTGTGTATTTCAACATGTCCATTGAGTTATATGCTGAGGCCTGCTTTCCTTGATGGCCAGAAGTTGCTTCGCTATGCAGATCCATGACATTGGGTTAGCTTCCAGACCCATCTGCACTCTAGCGTTTTTCTGTGGACTCGTCCAGTGCATCGCCCATCCCCTTAGGATCCGGGGTGAAATGTTGCGAGAGCTCCAATCGAGCACATCCTCCACAGCCCATTTCAGCCTCCCTGAGGTGAGATGCAATTAATCGCCTTCCATATCCCTGAAACGTCCATGTCAGTCAGAGGGAGACAGACCCTATATGGCTCCAACTACGAGCGAAAGTAAAAGATCAGGAAATAAAAAAAATAGATACATCCTAGATACATTTCACAATAACTTTTAACCTGGACTTGCTTGAAAGTCTGTCATTTGTGAGGGCTACAGATATTGAGTGCGGCTTGGAGTGATAGAGAAGCAGAAGGGTGGGTTTGAAGGGAAAAGAGCTCAATCAGTGTCACGATCGTCAGGGTGCAGGACACAGATGCAGAGATTGAGTGAACAAAAGGTTTTTAATAAACCGACTTGGTGAAAACAAAAAGTTCTGAATGGCAAATTCACAACAATAAACCAAGGGGGACCAAACTGCACATAGAAAGCAAGAATCTAGAACAGAAAGTCATAGAACACAGACATGTTATGAGCGGCTCTGCCCAGGTCGTGACCTGCCGTTACAATCAAGAAGTAAATACGCCATTACGCCAGGGGATCACAGAGATTAAAATCAGAAGCTATTTTGTCAGTGTCACGGCAGGATGTATGACAGAATTAGCCTCAGAGAGAGATGGTCAGTGGATTATTTTGGACCATTGAAAGACATAGTACAGTTCAGAGGCTACGTGGTTGCGCCTGGATATAGAATATTTTTGGCACACCGAGAAATAAAGGGCGCTGCCTCAGGTTGCCAACGAATGAATATAACGGTGCTAGTGATAACTCGGATTTAAAGACACACATTAATGCCTATCAGGATTTGTGGAGACCAATGCCGGACTGTGCTTTGGGAGGGAAGGTTGATGGTTATAGCTACACTCCATGTATAAGCAGACTGGTGTCAAAGTTCTTCTCAACAAACCCATTCCATGTAATTATATGGAATCAAGAGTTGGATGTGTTTGATATCTTTAAATTCTCTTCTGGTTATTACTATGAGCCTGTCAACCACTCGTAGATTGTCTTGGTTTTTCTACAATAGACAAGATTTCACGGACATCTACTCATATCACAGGCATTCTAGATTGTTATTTTAAATTTTATAGACTATAGTATAAAATATTCATATTTGATCAGAGGTAAGTTTGATGCGTTTTTAAAACTCTCAACCACGATGGGAGCTTCAGCAGATGTCAATTCAAACTGGCGAGTTTTTTTAGTAAGTATATTAATGCATTCATAAACATAGAAACTATAATGTAAAAATCGGTAAAATGACAAATGCCCAACATTTTCACATTTGCCCCATGGATGCATAAAGGGGGAGGCATCAAATCGATGCCAGTGTAGTGAGAATGTTGGAAGATATCTGGTGATTCTGAAATTGGATACTTACTTACTTACTTATCCAAATTTGCTGTCTTAATTAGAATGTCAGTGTGAAGCAGAACGAAGTATCCTCCTCCTTTGCTGTCCTTAGACACCATAGATGGATAGTGTCTGTGTGTGTGCGCGTATGTGCGTGTGTGCATGTCATTGTATGTGTTGCCACTGCGTGTTACTGTACATTAAAACAACAACATGCAACAAAAATAGAACTATAATTTAGAAACAAGGCACAAGGAATCGTGAAAACCATCACAGATACAGTAAATGAAATTGTTCACCCTTTTACCTGTGAATGTATTCATTGTACCGACAGACAGCCTTCTGCCTTTTTTGATAAAACAATTGTGTGATTTTATGTTAAATTTTTTTAAAATTAATAATAAATAATTCAATTAATCAGCTCAATGATATAGCCTGGATAAAGTATGTTTATTTGCACTTTTTTCATATTGTCAGAGACCAGACTTAATTACTTTCTACTTTCTAAGACAATTTGATTTCCCCACAATCACAATGTTCTAGTTGCCAGCTATATTTAAATCTTGGTCAAGTTAGAGAAGGGAATGAGAATGTCTAGCTGTTTGAGCCTTCGCATTGACATTTACTTGAATGTATACATGATAACAAAAATATATCCTAGATGCCGAAGAAAGAACTCTTGTTTAACAGGCCACAAATAGGTCAATGTAACACAGACCGCTGTGGACAGAAACAAACGCAGTCGTTGTAACGCAGTCGTTGGCACAGTCAAAACTCTGATAGAAACAAGTTCAACTTAATCAAATCCTTTTTTGGGGGGGGGGCTAAAAAAGGCCCAAGATTGAAATAATTGTTTTATAACAGAATGTTATTATATTTGGTGTTTTGCTGCTTAGCATTCTTTTCCAAGTTGCAGAGAAGCATTGTCTGCCAATGGCTACACTGCATCTATACAAGATGGTGGCACAGTTTGCAAAGAAGGCTGGGGGTCAATGGGGAGATTCACAAGCTATCGCGTTGGAGTCTTTTCTGTCTTCATGGTTCATGTAGATTGACATTAATCACTGTAGCGCATCTATCTATCGGTGCGACTGTGACAGGCAACACAACCTGGCACCAAACACTGTTCAGCATTGAGGATCCAGAAAACAAGTTTTATAATGGAGTGAATACCAAAAAAAAAACCTCTAGAGTTGATTAAGCACAAAAGGATGAAAGAGGTAGAAACCAGTGTGTTTTGTTTGTTAATTAGTCGGAGGTTGCCTTGTTTTTAATTAGTCGAAGGTTGCCACATGATTTCAGAGCAAATGAGAGAATATCCCCTCTGGCTATTTCCATTGTGCTTAGATTTTCACACTCTTTTCTCCAAATGAATTGAACATACCCTGGCCTTTTATAGTTACTAATTCCTACACGCTGTCTCATTACATATTTTAACAGAATGTTCTGTCGTTCAATCTCCCTCTGCTTTTGAAACAGGAAAGTGTTAAACAGTCTGTTAAATTAGGAGAGTTGTGCATTTGTCCAAAGTTCAAAACAAATTCCGAGGAAGGAGATTAAGCATTGTTATCCCAGCCCCATACAGTTGAGTCACCTTAGTTCTTTGGTAGTCCTACATTTGTGCAAAAGTAATAATACAAACATTGGTGCTGCTTGTATTGCTAAATGTAACACAGCCCATAAATAAACCAGCTCGCCCCCAATAAACCTCTCAGAAAAATCGTCTTCTTTATATATCATTCTAATGAACACCCCTCGTAAATATACAGCCTATAGCCTCAGTGACCACTGCTCAGTGGCCTGAACTGGAGATGTAATGATCTATCCTGTCGTAGTGTTACATGGTGGGCTGGGTTAACCCTTTCCTAATACTGGCAACCAGGGCGGATTTCTATCCCACTCGATAAAAACTATTCTAAAAGATTGTTCCTTTGTTATGTTCTGGTGCATATATTATCCCCATACCTCCCTCTGAATTTGGAAAATGCCACCCACCGATTATATAATGTGTAACTAAGAGTGTTTCCACATGCTGATGCTTTTGGTGTCAAGTGCATTCTTTAGGCTTGAAAACGGGATGATCTCTAACTATCCGTTAACCTATATCTAAATTTGCTAGCTAATGACAACATTGCCATCCATCATCACTTGATGATGATGGACGTGTTGTTTTGACATTCAAAATTTGCCCACCTCAGCAATGTCAGCATTTTTTCTGGGATAGGTTTTGAAGAAAGTGCACACCAGACCGTCCGCAAAATTGGGTGTCTGGAAACAAAATGTACCTTCTGACCTCAAGATAAATGTTGGTGTCTATGGTGTCATGTAGACTTGAAAGTGGAAAGATCCATAGACCCATCAAACATTCCATCAAATGTATTGATGAATAAATATAAATGTGTTTTTACATCAGCAAACAATGCCCTTTTCACAAAATAATTTTACAAACCACTCAAGGAAGCTCAAGGAGCAAGCAACAACAGTGTAAAGCACAGTTTCTAGGAAAAACTCCCATAGACATTTAGGAAGAAATCTAGAGAGGAACCATGCTCGGAGAGGTGACCTGATCACTTCTGGCTGTGCCAGGTGAACACTTTGAGAGTACAAGTTGTAATAATGAATGCATGCATGTGGGCAGTTTCCAGAGTATATCAAACCTAATCCAGGTTAAAAGCATGACCAGATGGGCAAGACAAGGGGAGGGAGAGGGGGGTGGAGGTGGTCAGAAAAGTGGCAGCTGGAATCGTCAGGTATCTTCTTGGTCGACACGACAAACCAGGAGGGCTTCAGACCAGGACAGCAACGGGTCTTTCCAGCCTGGTACTCCGGAGGTGTGATCCAAGACCTCATGTCTTGGACCAAGGAAGACTTAGCGAGCCCATTCCTTAGATTTACAATGATATACTGAAGGGGATCTGACCCTACTCCTCCAGCCGAACAATATAGCAGTGTCATACCTTAAGGTTGAGACAGGTGTTCAGTGGCGCTGTGACTCTATCTGGGGGAGGCCCCGGACAGGTGGCACTGGGTCTGCATTTCACTGTAGTGGAGCTCCATGAGATAAAGCCACGCCTCCTGCTGTTAGTTTTTTTCAAATTCTAGATAAAATCAGAAGCCCTGCATCTTGCGATCTTTAGGTTACGTGTGGGTGTGAGTGGCTGTGGTAGCGAGGTAAGTCCATGTATTGCTCAGCAACAAAAATGAGCATTCCTTCACTTTAAACAGACATTTTGCAGCATAGGGCACACAGAGGCTTATACAATGATAAGCATCCTTTGAGAAACAAAAAAACACATCATCACTGTCTGCACAGGCACATAATGTGATAACGTGCACATTGTCGAGCAATGAAGTATCTGTTAAATGACTAAGATGTTAAATTTAGGTGTACGATTATTTAACCGCTTTAATATTTTTAGATGACGTATTGTTCATTGTGTAATGGGCGTGCTCTCAACTCTCTCTTTAGTTTTTTGGGATCTCAAAGCCATTGGTACACCATCGGTACAAGAGCTGGCATGGTAATGGTACGGTATGACTTAACTGGCAGAGATGGAGAGGACATTTCTTCATTTATGTACTCATTTTGGCAGGTCATGACCCTATTTGGATGCATTACTTGCTCGCCTCCAATACTACAGCGGAACCTGGCATTACCTGTTCCCCCAGTCACACTTTGACCAATGGGGTCCATCAATTTGCCCGATACCCAGGTGTGAATCATAAAACACAGGTATCCAGCATCTGTAGCATTTCCCAGTAAGCGTGATTGTAGAATGAATAATGTAGTTGTGCTTGTCAACAAATAAGAAAAGGTCGTCATTTGTGACACAGCATGAAAGTAAGTTTGTTTGTAGGAGAAATTGCTTGACCCCACAGAATTGATCAATACCATTTACTCTAACACTGTATGTGTATTTAAGGATTATGTATGTAGTTACCTACTGCATTTACCAATGTTTACTTTAATTTACAATCCTGTTAATGTAGTGAATCTGTATTTATTGACCCTTTTTTTATTCAAACCCTCAAGGATAATGTTTTCCTGTTGATTACTGCCTTAATTGGGTTGTGATGAACTTTATTGATACAGGAAGTGACAGTTAATTCCAGTGCAGTGTTATTTAAACCCGGAGGCAGCACATTGCAACACTTTCAGGACAGACCCCAAACAGCATGCCCTGTTTGAGGCACAGTGGCTCAGTGCTTAGACATATTATTAGCGCAGCAGGTGGCAGCGTAATTGCTCCATCAAAATGCAAGTGCCTAGGGGAGGATAGGTAACACAAACCGCGACAAGGTTCAGCAATGCTCCCCATGAGATGACACAAGCTGCAACGAGCGTGTTTGTTTATTTCTCGGTGGTTTTCGCAGTGTGCGCTTGTATGTGCGCTCATGCATTTGAAAGGGGTGCGCGTGATGTTTACTGACATCGGAGAGTTGCGTCGTTAGGATTGTATCCTTGGGCGATAATTATTTTCCTCTGCATAGACATTGTTCGGTATATATTAAATTATACGTAAAATGAGGTCTTGGTCAGTTATTTTATGGTATTGCTTTAAGGCCTCAGCCATTGTCAGGACCATGTAAGACCAATAATATGTTTTATTTATCAGCTCTTAAATTATGAAACATGTTTATTCCTTATACCTTAAAGGTATAGTCATGGAAAATAAATTTTCAAAGTCTGAAATTGTCTGACGCCCCTCTCAACACGTTTCCTCCCTTTTTGGTGAAGTATGTTGTTTTCTCCCATTTAGCCAGGACTTCTAGGGATCGTGTACTGAGAACACGTTTATCGTTGTTTGCCATTTCTATTTCCTGATGTTTTACATGAATTGATCAACTAGAATAACTGTCTTACTCTGTGGCACATAAAAAGTTGTGTTCGAACCAAGCCCCCAAAACCACACCCTATTTCAATCATTGTCAAGGAACTAATCAAAGGGTAATTCGAGTAATTAATCCATCACAACCATCACCCATCCGAACCAACAAGTAACCCTCTGAGTAACCCTCTTAAGTGTGTAAATTAAAAACATCTTACTATACTTCAGGTAACTAACAATGAAATAATTTGCCCAACATGGCCTGGCTTAAGTTTGCTGAAGTGTAGCATCTGTAACCCATGGCGACATATGCATGCATGCACAGTAGCGGTGGTCATGTGGGATG
Organism: Novumbra hubbsi; assembly: GCA_016801125.1. Classification (NCBI taxonomy): domain Eukaryota; kingdom Metazoa; phylum Chordata; class Actinopteri; order Esociformes; family Umbridae; genus Novumbra; species Novumbra hubbsi. Next base: position 34,526 of record JACXGK010001893.1, read on the forward strand.
CTATGTGCTGCTGCTCACATCTCCAGCTTAATGCTCCCATCTGCCCAAAGGCTTTTATGTGGAGTTGTTTTATGACCCAGAGTGCCGAAGTCATTTGAACTTAGAGAAAAGTGAAAACTCGATTTTCCAACATGGTTGATAGATTTAGGAATGATGCATGCTTATTTGTATAGCAATTCATCAAGCCTAACTGAATTATTTACTTTTTTGTAAACATTAACGTATACAGGTTCTTGTATTTGTATTCATTGTATATGTATATATATATTTTTTAAGCACATACTACCCAAATACATGGCTTTAGGTGGAATTTCAGGTGCCTGAGACTTTTGCACAGTACTGTATTCAAAGTATTCAATAAATAAACACCCACAGGAATATACTGGACATAGAGGGATGATTTAAAAATTCAATTACGCAATCTGCCTGCAGGCTTTAATTAATTGATTAGAGGCTACATTTATTGTAACGCAAATGTAGCTGTCTTTTGAAAGCACAAGCAATCCCAGGCTCTTACTCACATTACAGGCTATGAATTGGTCATCTTTCGTTAATCACGTATAAAAAGTCAAGGGGGGAATTAAACTTTTATTGAAAGTTAAGTTAGTGTTGCCTCTTGGCTTTTAAATTAATCTCACTGTAAATACAGTTGCTAGCTGGTATATACCTCGAAGGGGGTGTCTACCTCGCACAGATCCCATTTCCACAAGAACCCACATGTCAAATGGTCAGTGTTAACATTTGACATTCCTGGGGTGGGCAAAGCATGACCTACATAGAGCGAATCTAAACACTGATGTTTCGGTTGTTCTCATTTTCTAGGAACATCTAACTTCCAAATAAACAATCATATCATTCCAATGTCACAACACAATGCGTAGAGAATGGCACATCCAAGAAACATATTTGTAATACATGTGAAGTGGCAAAAAGTATAGACACCATTAAGGTCAGAGTTTTCTGTGTGTGGTCTGCAGCCTGACCTTTTCCAAAATGGGACTTACCTATTGGTTACTAACTGTACCTTATTTACAACACAATGTTTTCTGAATGTTGCCAAAGCCGGTCCCCTTCTCTGATTCACAGCTTATTATGCCTAGGTCTGAATTATGTATTTTCTACAAGATACTTAAACTACATAATGCGTAATCTTTTTGTACAAATGTGTTCATTCATTACACTTCTATCTTATATTGTAATTTGCCGAGCTGGCATTATCTAGCCATACCCAACCAGTAAGAATGTATTTGTGTGGTTGCCTGAGGTAACCTGTGATAAAAATGTAAGGGATATGATCATTATTAAAATGAGGAAGAGATGACTCAAAAGACAACTGTGCCTCAATAGTGTGCAGTGAATTTTATTAGATGACAGCCAAACACCTATAATATTCACTTTGATGTACTATAAAACCCTTTTTTATAATCCCAATGCTTAAACAGTCTCAGAGTCAGTAAAATAGCAAATGTCTAGTTTTTAACTGCTTGATTAACGGGTTGCGCTGCCTCTGTCTGCGATAAATGTATAGTTTTACAACGTTGTCAGACTATTTGTGGTTGGCCGTTTGATTAGCAGTTGGAGCTGCCTCTGGCTTGTCATGTTGAGTACATTACTTTTTTATACCCTTCTTTTCTTTGATCAACTTAAACTGAACTGAGAGCATCCTGCTTGAAGACATTTTTATTTTTCTGCATAAATTGTAAATAGCCTACGGGTGAATGGAGACAGTAACTAATAATTTAGAGAAATATTGTGGTAAATAATGTATGTTGTTCCCACCTCCTTGCCAACACATGCATTGCTATTTAAGTAGTTGTTATCAAATTATCCTGACCTCATTATCTGACCTGTGATCATTTTCCACAAGGCCAACATGTTAAATGTTGTTAAAAGAGGTTTAGACTCAAGAGGAAATGATTATAATTTAAATACTATACATTAATTGTTTATATCTTGTTCTAGATGCATTAAGGCAAGTTCTGCAACTAGGTTCCCACTTGTTTCCATTTTGTAGTCAACTAGCGTAACGAATCAGGAATCTAACCTGTGGGGATATTGCTGAGACCAGTTCAACATCAAACCTAATATTCATCTAAACTACGTTACTTTCTACTTCATATTTAATGCACTAAAATGACCAATCCTTTAGATTTGTCTCGAGCGCCATACAAACAGTATTACATGTGGGCTATGATTACAGTCAAACGCAATACCATGTTCCAACTCAATCGAGAGTGCATTTTACTTCAGGTTACCAAGACCCTCCCTTACAAAACAAGAGCACAGACTGCCTGTAGAATTAGGAGTCAGAACACTAGGATCTCTATGGGCCCGCCTTCAAAAAACACAGCAATGACTGTTTTGTAGTGCTTACCTCAAAACAGATGTTACCCACAGCTGCTCCCATCCATCCACCAACCACTCAACTTGAGTCTAACTTTCCAGCTTGCTCTACTTTAACGAATGGCCCATTTTTTTATGCTTTCGACTGATGAGTGCTAAGACATTTTTATATCTACATTTCATTCGTAACAGTTCGGAGATAGTCCAGTCAACATGATTAATGATGCGCTACAGCTAGCTATGCTAGCCAGCCATGATACACATCTACAAAGTTGACACATCAGTCCAATTAAAATGGCTGGATCTAAGATGTTGATTTCTCAGTGGCAAGAAGACCTTGAGCCCTCTTCGGTGGGATTGATTATGTATGAATATGATATCACAGAACAGAGCATGATTAATTTAATTTACCCACGCAAACCCTTTAGCTTGCTCCAACCAGACACAGACATTTGCCTACAATCAGAGAGTGGAAATGGACTATTTCCCGGATCGGTAATTTCTGTTCTACTACTAATTTGTTTGTATCTTAAAAACATATTAGTTTGTGGTCTGGTTTTTATTCTAATGTGTAAATGATGAGAATTCAGCATGGGTTTCTGGGAAGATTCAAAGTTGTATGATGAATAAGAAAAAACTAAGCTAACTTGCAAAGCCAGTTGTGATTTTATCTGGTTACCTATATTGTATTAGCAGTTTATAAATAAAAGGGCATTTGGATTAGAAAATATTTAATGTTATGAAATGTGTGGATGAGCTTGGTAAGAAGCAAAGATATAAAGTGTGCTTTCTGTTTTGAGGAATACATCACGCCTCTCCCTAAACAGCAGGAAGCAGAAGATTGTAGTGAACCTTCCTGACAGTTCTTCACTAGGTGAAAACCCTCTATCAGGCTGAAACAGCCACTTCTCTAATACCCTTGGATACATTTTACCATGGCACTCTTTATCACAGATCACAGGTTTAATATTCATCCCTGCATCCTGTATCAGAAGGTCAGCACAACCTCACTAAAATCCTTAAGATCACTTCATTACTCCATTTATGTTTACAAAGCTCCGCTGCACTAGCTTCCAGCACACCTTTCCTCACTGTTAAAGGCAAGTTTCATCGTCACGGTTATATAACATTTTTAGTTTTGCGTCCTACAGACACATGTTTCAAATGTTGTCCTACCACTAACACACTTCATTGTCATAATTAACCATTAATAATGAATCATTAAGTCTTTAGTTTAGAATCAGGTGTGTGAGTTATTGGGCAAAGACAAAAACGTCCACCTCTTTGGGTCCCAATAACAGGTTTGGGAAACACCGGTAAGGTATAAAAATATGAACTGGCTAAATCATGTCAAGTCCCGTAAGTCTCCCAACAGGAGCATAGACTGGATCTGCCTTTCATTTCAATGCCTCCCACCTATTTAATGGCCTGCGGGGGTTTATACATATTGATTCTCTCAGGACGAATGTGTTCAATGAGAGCTAGAATAGATTTTATTGTGGACATGGACTAAATGTGTCGGTTTTGTTGATATTGTTGCAATAATATTGCGTATTTATTTTTTATTATTTTATTGTTTAATGGTTTTCCTGTAAAGTACCTGGTCTTAATAGGTTCCCTTGTATCAATGAAGTGAGAACATGTGGTTGATCCAATATTTATGTAGCTACCAGAAATAAAGGGAAAAAAGCTTTGACATGATAGACGACAAAAAGTCGTTATTTTTATTCTAGGTATTGTGAAGTGGCCTTGTATTGGAAAAACCTGAAACCTAATATCTGTTTTGGAAGATGCTCTTTTCCTGTACATCTTGTGCCTCTCATTAACCTCAAGGCAAGAGCTATGGCACTTTTGTTTCCGTGTGTTTCTACCTGCCTGTGGTCCCCGCAGCACTGATTAGATGCATGCTGCGTGTCCCTTATGTAGGCAGGCGATAACAGAGATTGATAACGGGGTAAGGTGGCCGTTCGGGTGGGCCTGATCTACAGCGCCGGATCCCAGGGGATGAAGCCATCCCGGCTCCGTTCTTCCGCCCAGGGCCGATGGACACAGTAATTGAGAGATGTATTTATAAAGTGCCTTGCTCAGCAGCCAACCAGTGATTCCGGTAAATCTGAGGGGAGCCGCGAGGCAGAGTGTCACAATGCCAAGGACACACCGAGGAGCTGCCGAACTAACTTTGCAGCCGCTGGGAGGTAATAGGGGTGTCACTTTTTCCCATAATGCATTTCCCTGCTGTGCTCGCTTGCTGCTGGGAACTGCTAGCATTCCTAGACGAAGTGTGGTGTGCTCAATGAGAGATAATACTATCCTGACTGTGCGTGTTCATCAAGTTGGGCAGAATATGCAACAATATCATTGAGCTTATACTAAGGTTGTAACATTTGTAGTGCAGGAATAGTGTGAACCTCATATGTGACATGTCATACACTATAAAAATAGGTGAAGGTCATTTTTTATAACTTTGTTAAATTATTGATTACACGGCATGTACAGTACTTTGAATTTCAAAGCATTACTTAAATCATCACATCAAAATAAACAGACAAGATATAGCAGGAACAAAGCTATGCCTACTTGGCCTCAGGCATAGGAAAGAAGAATATCACATATTACTCTACTCTGGGAAGAGTAGGTGAGAGATGAAAACGGCATTTGCATTCCTTATATATACATTATCTGACATCTACGTTTAGGTTATTTAGTCTATGCTTTAATCCCATGCGTCTCCATATTTTATAAATTACTTAGCTTCAGCTCTGCCAAAATCAGAACTCTATATGATCCAAGTTTGTTTAAGTTTTTATTGGAGACCATGATTACACTTTTTCACTCTGGAGCATTTTTGTTCATGTAATGTATGTTTGTTTGAACTATCTTCAGCATAACCTGATTGAGAGAGCGAAAATCTAGCAAATGTTAGCTAACAAAGCGAACCATTTGTCTTCTACTTCACAGCACACAATACCCCCCTTTTTTAAAATGTCTTTAACATTTAATAATGTGAAAATCACAGAGTTATAATTTAATTAAATACATTTTCATTCTTGATTTTAACACAACACAGTACAGAATTCATCCTTATGGGATGAATTATGTGTTTAAATGCCTATTGTAAAATGTAGTTGTTGTGTAGCAGTGTCATCACATTGTTGCAAGCAGAAGTGAATATTTTTCATATTGTCCTCAGATTATAGATTATTGTCTTAGACTTCTTTACACAATTGTGCTTGTTGTGTTATAGACATAATTGATAAGTGATAAAAAAAATTGCCATCAATCTTTATACAATTTCCCATAATTTTCTTTTCAAATGTATTGATTCGAGAATAGCTTGAACATTAGCTCTGGGTTGTACTCCAGAGGGGAAATACATCGAATCTCAATAACGTGCCAGTTAGCTATTGTATTTCAAAGTTTAAGTGGTTTTAATGACATAGGCACAAAAATATCAGCACAAAAATGACAGTACCTACTTTTGGTGACCCAATATTTATATTTTTGTACTTATTACTACCACTTTTACAACCAGTGGGCAAAAATCCCGGAATGCAACTTTGAGTCAATAAACCATACCGTGATGTGAGTAGTGCAAGAAAGGAACTACATTGATCAAAACCACATACAGTATATGTCATCAAAGTTCTCCTCAGAAATGTCTGGCATAAAACCAAAAATGTGTTGTATGCAAATGTATGGTTCCAGTCAATTATTTGGTTACTGTAATAGAATACAAGAGAAACACATATGGCACAGTCCACTTGACCGGGGGAAGCTAACCGGCCCAGCAAGTGTTTAGCATTTTGGGTCATTTGGCTTCACGTGACAGAAATAACATTTATTAGAGCCGGGCCTACGGTTCACTGTCGGGACAGGACTTGGTCACATGGGAATGGATACATGAACAGATCAAAGGACACAGACATTCAGATGTTTTCTTGCACTTCGTGGTTGTCATAGTTTCCCTTCCTGGGGAAGCATAGTGGCTTCCATCAGATATACTATGTATGTAGCTTTAGTTGTGTAAGTGCTAGTCATTACACAGCCATGCAGCCTTAATGCATGTTCAAGTGTTTATTTGGGCCTGTTGCTCAACGTAAACTGTAGCTACAATGCACTGTAGGGTTATTGATCGGGAGTTATGACAAGATCAATATCAAATACCTTTGAGTTATTAAAATGCAAACAGGATAGGTAGGAGTGAAATCATCCACTGTTGACAGGAAAAGCCTCCATTCGATATTGGGTGTGGTACACATTACTTGTCAAAAAGCACATGCATGGTGAATTGTTGATGTCAAGACCCTGTGCAACATTTCTTTTTTGTTCCCCAGAGACAGATTGTCATTTAAGATTGGTCGAGCAAAGCTGATGAATCCCATTCAGTCATAAGAGGGGTATGGAGACATATTGGTTTAAATGGCTCAAACAAGGCTAGAGGCGGCGTGGTAATAGCAACACAATCCACTTGGGAACATAATATGTTCTAGATGTTTCTAGATATGGAAGTAATTGCACTTTTATAAGTGGTTCCAAAGCCAAAAAAAGGTTCCCCTTGACACCAAAAAGGGGTTAAACTTCTATGTAAACAAAGAATCTGATAGTGTACACAGAACGATACATGTTAATGTAATATTGTAAACTTACCTCAGAAGATACGTTTAAATTCTGCTTCTCAGTCAACCCTGGCTCACTGTACTCAATCACAAGTGAGAAGTGAGCACTGTGCAGACGAGACAACCTTTTTCTTCTAAGGCAGGCAAAATTCTGTCTCAATGTAATTATTATGATAATGTTATTATCACCCTTATATTATCATATCAACTTAACTAATGCTAGTAGAAACACCAAAACAAAGAAATGCAATTATTCACTGTCCGGTTGCGTTTTGAATAAGCTAATCTTGACCAGCTAACTAGATGGTGACAAAATCATTAGTCAGCCTTAGTCAGCCTGCATAGCTACCCCTTCAGAGGACACATTTCTGAACATTGCAGGAAGTTGCTGCAATGAGGCAGGGCATGTGTCATGAATAGCATATCACAAAATAACCAATTAGTGGAAAACAGAAAATAAAAATAAATGAAAAAGAATACATTATTTTGAATGTGCAATTTCTCTAATTTAGCTAATATCCAAAAGGAAGAATGACATTTGAAATCTAGGGATGCCAAATCTTTTGCCCCTACATGTGCATGATATCCTGGTGTAAATTAGTAATGGTAAACTCTTTTTTATTATTCTAAGGCAGACTTATGTTGATAAACTGTAAGTATGTTCTTACCTGTTGACGCAGCGTGCGATTAAGCAAATTACCGCACCATGTATCAATTCTTCCATTCTGTGAACTGTGTTCGTCACAAATAGACTTTATTTTAATTTCATTTTGAGGTGCCGTGTATTGATATGAAGAACACAGGAACCTTTGACGGGGGGTGCTTTAAGGATGTCTTCTCGCCTCAGATAGAAAGAGTGTTCCCGTAAGAGTATCTACAAAAAAATTAAAACTATTTTTTTTTGGTGTCCTCATTACGCGCAGTATCACTCTGCCTTGCTTGTTCCATACTTCCAATTATTGCTTAGTGCTTTGAATGAGCTGTGGGTTTCAGAGACGTGGTATATTTATAGCTGGCGTATGATTAATTAGTTCAATTGAGTAGCTAAATTACCCGTCAGTATATTGAGCAGTATGGTGTAAGACACTTGAGATGTCTTTTCTTGAGTCATTCAAAAGCCCTTGTCTTCAACATGCTCTTACAAAATAGTTGGGCAATAACTGCTAAATACCGCAAGGAAATAAGACTGACTTTCCTTGGCTTAAATAAGAGCCCAGCTAGGGCAAAAATATAGAAATGTGACTTCATTTTCTGTTGCATTTGAACTTCCACCGCGGTTTCTGGACATTTCCCAATGTCTCAGTGCTACCGGATCTGCACATTTATCAAGCTATTTATTTAAAACTTTTGTCAACTTGCACCCCTCATTTCATGTATGACAATACTTATGGTGCTATATTGACTCACCTGAGTAGCCTAGCCCCTCAGTAACATTCATATGTCCTCTAATAATGAGAAGTTGTTCTATTCCAGGTAGGAGAAGACCTGCCGGACGGCTTGATGTGCAGTGTAGCACATCTTTCGCCAGTGCACCAGGTCCACTAGCCTAGCGTATTGGCGCGTTTGATAGAGGACAGCAACTATCCGAATTAGCTCAGATGACAGCTTGGACGATTTTGGTTTGAGTGACTCATGGCGCCTCCTGCGCCCCCTGTGTTTTGGCCATCTGTGCATCTCACGTTCCTGTCACCCCTCAAAACAAACACACCAAGTCATTCCCAGAGGGGATACGTAACACAAGAACACCAACACAAACAAGTACAGTCAGTGGTCATTTTATCTTTTACTCAGCTGCCCGGTCGAATCGAGCCACAAGACCACACAGAAGTGGCTCACTGGCCAGGACATATTTTGTTACAGGATTAAACTATGGATTTAACCTGACATAACATTTGCTTATTCACGAATTACTTGCACAACTATTATATCCGTTGTACTACTCCTATTTTAGGCAGCATACAGTATTCGTACTGAGTGAGGATCGGAACCAAGACAATATAGTTTTGTTTTTTACTGAGTCAGCACTCGAAAAAACCACTCATCTCAATGTAGAGGTCATGTGGAGATCAGAATGAAAGCCGGCCTTTTGGGAGTATCAGCAGGCAATAGTGTTCTGTGGTTAAAGATGGTGAGATTACAGCATGAGCACATTGTGTTTAGAAGTGGTATAATGCAACATTATTTAAGTGACCAGGAAAGGGTCATACATGAGAAGCCTTGTTGAGAATGAATCACTTACCCGATAGCAGTAGAATCATGACGACTTTACGAGGGGCAATCAGCAATTACAGATAGTGTCCTCACAGTGAACCACAGCATGAAAACAAACGGCTGAATCTGTAAATGAGCTGTAAATAATATTTTCATGTTCCACCATATGACACTGTTAGTCAAAAAAACAAATACAATGTTTTAGTGTGAGCGTGACCTAGTGCCATTGAGGGAGTGAGAGAGAGATAAAGGGGGAGATAAAAAGGGAGAGTGGGGAGACAAGACATTAGTCTGGTTCAGGAGAGGGAAAATGGATGGAATGGTTTAGTGAGACAGTGTTCCACAAATACTGCTAGTTGTGCCAGTGTTGGTTTGACCCCAATTGTCATCTGTGGCTAGCATAGACATAAGTACCCCCCGTCTATACACACATATACTCAACCCCCATGCATGTGAAGAGAACATCTGTCACCACCCAGAACCAGCTTCCGTCTCAACCATCTGCTCTCCCCTACCTGCTCTCACCTACCTGGTCTCCCCTACCTGCTCTCCCCTACCTGCTCCCCCCCACCTGCTCTCCCCTACCTGCTCTCCCCTACCTGCTCCCCCCTACCTGCTCTCCCCTACCTGCTCTCCCCTATCTGCTCCCCCCTACCTGCTCTCCCCTACTCGCTCTGCCTGCTCTTATGTCCAATCCAAAAGGTTGTATATCCATCTAGCGTAGGTGCTCCTTGAAGTCTGAGAGGACGTCCCCTTGACTATTGACACTTTGCGGCAGCACATCAAAGTATTCTTTTCAGACTACCTAGTCAATCAATCAAATGTATTTATGATGCCCTTTTTACATCAGCAGTTGTCACAAAGGGTTTTTTACAAAACACCCAGACTGAAATCCCAAGCAGCAAGCCACAACAGTTTTGATGCACTGTGTCTTGGAAAAACTTTGTAATGGGGCTGACATTTACGAAGAAACCTAGAGAGGACCATGCTCAGAAAGGTTTTGGAATGGTCAGAGTGGCAGCTCTAATCTTTAGGTATTGTCTTGAACTGCAACACAACTAGGAGGGCTTTGGACAGGGATTGCAACAAGAATTTCAGGCTTGGTACTCCAGAATTGTGGGCCAAGAACTTTAAACAGAGCGGGAGACAAGAAAGATTTTGAGAGTGCATTCCTTAGATTTACAAGGATTTACAATGGAGAAGGTACCCCTGCGGCACAATAATATAGCAGCTTAATACCTCGAGGCTGAGACTGGGGGGTCCAGTGACACTGTGGCCCTCTCGGGGGGAGGCCCTCGGACTGGGCCCAACAAACAGGAAGTCAATTGGAATGTGTCAACCTTTCAGAGGACAAACCATAAGAATCAATCACAGATGTAGGTCACAGAGGAAGGTTTACAGAAGATCTGATCTATAACGCGCGCATGTGTGATTCAGCTGAATATTATATTTGTGCTTGAATCCTGGGTTGACTAGCCAGGGAAAGGTCTTAACAAATCGCCTGTTTGATGTAAATGATAGAGTAACCGCTGAGGCAGCGAGGGAAAAGTGAACAGTCCATTGATCCCCCTTTTGCCATATACTCTGTCTGGGATTGTTTAACAAGCTATCAAATGACTCTCATTTGTAGACCTCCGTCATGTCTTCAATTCAGGAAACACCCAATACCCCATCCGCCCTCCAGCCTCCCAGGGGTCGTTAAACTCCCTGTATCAATCACATTGAGAGAGCTTTATCACCATCCTCTTCTATTCATCCTCCTAATGGCGCCACAAAGCAGGGAGGAAATAGAATAGACTCTACGTGCACATATCATCTCATGATGTCATGGTTTGGTGATGACAAATTGAAGGTTGCTGTTGGTATGGATTTAGAATTTAGTGTTTTGCTCACAAACCGTTAGGTGTTACTGAATGCTCAACTTGTGCCGTTATTGATTTGGCCTGGTTTTCTTGATTCACGTTTCGAATAAATTCAAAAGTGTTTGTAAGTGTCGCCTGGGTTCATGTCCCTGAGCATTTAATAAATCCTGAGCCAGTGTCTTGGCCAGGAGGGAGGCTCTCTTCCCCGCCCAGTTAGCTAGAATCCTTCCTCCCGGTAGACAGTTCTGCAAGCGGTAACATTTCCAGATATATTGAATACTCACCAAGCATGAAGTCTGCTGAGTAATTCTAAAAATTGTATTAAAAAATGTACAACCCCCCCCCAACAAATGTATCGTCCGTATTGTAATGTTGACGAATCAGTAAAGGGGATCTAACTTCTGTCTGAATCGTAATGTATTCCTGCTGAGTTAGACAATAGTTTGCTATTAGAACACACAATTCATAGAACACTTCCTATAACATAATCTGCCACATTTTTCACAGAAAGAATGTTGTGTATATCAGGCAAACATTGGATTAAGATATTTTTTGGACTGCAAGCTTCACAACGTTGGTTGTCTCAAAGCTAATGCAATGCTGTTGTCTTATGTTTTTTCATCTGCAACATATACCTGACATTCAGGGGCAGTCCATTTTTCATTTAATATGAATGTTTCTAGAACAATAAAATGGGTTCGAAAAGGTTTTTCTTCATGCGTTTTCTGCCATTGCTGTAAGGTTGATCATTCAGTTGAATAAAATAAAATGACCCTGCGATGACAGCAGGTGTAGTTGGTATCAATGAGTGGTTTTAAGTAGATAATACGAATCTCCATCACATTGGGCTAAACGAGGTAGAAACTACACTATCATCAGTTAATAAGTAGGCAGAACATCATGTAATGGATCCCACATTGATCCCAAATTGTGATCTGAAGGTATAACCATCAGTGTGTCTTCATGAACCGGGCATCCTACAAATATGCAGCGCTATTAAGGCTTGCATATGAAATTGCCAACCTCAGACTAAATCGGCAAGCAAATGTTTTGTGGGCTGTCAATTGTCTTTACTGGGGGTTTTCAAAAGGAAATAATTCAAGGTTGATTTCTAATTATAGTTATTGATTGTCTGTGGTTCTCTGTTTACTGTACAGTCAAGCCTAATCCTGGTGCTTTTCTTGAGTCTATGCCCTCAGAATCAAAGCAAAAAGACAAAGTTCAGTTATGATTTGTGTCTCCAAATGTTTAATATTCATATGTTGATCTCAAATATTTTTTGAGGTTTAAGTTGATGTGCAGGAGGAGGCTCCATCATTGGAACAGAAATATACCAACTGGTACATGTGTGGCTAGCAGCTCTCCGTGTACAACTGGTACATGTGTGGCTAGCAGCTCTCCGTGAACAACTGGTACATGTGTGGCTAGCAGCTCTCCGTGAACAACTGGTACATGTGTGGCTAGCAGCTCTCCGTGTACAACTGGTACATGTGTGGCTAGCAGCTCTCCATGTACAACTGGTACATGTGTGGCTAGCAGCTCTCCGTGTACAACTGGTACATGTGTGGCTAGCAGCTCTCCGTGAACAACTGGTACATGTGTGGCTAGCAGCTCTCCGTGAACAACTGGTACATGTGTGGCTAGCAGCTCTCCGTGAACATGGCGTCACCTGCTTTGAATTTCTAATGAGTTTCGCCTCTTTTCTGGCAGAGACAGAGGGCACACTAAGACCTTTTTCTCTCTATTGAATTCCGACTGTGTGGCGAGGAGTGTATTGCAGTCGATGGTCTGCCTGCTAAAGGATTCTTACCCCCCCCCCCCAGCTCACTATGTAGGCCTTGGTCCTTGAAGGACGGCAATCTCTACCGGTCCAGGGAAAATGAAAGGTTGCATTGTATCCAAAGGCAGTGTCAGAGGACGGTTTTATTCCCGGGTTGTCTTGTCCTCTCCGCCTTCGCTGGAGAACAAAGGGAGAAGCAGTGTGTCCTGACACATTTGCATTTATATAGCACCTACCCATGAGCCTCCCCTGTTTGTCCATTGAGGTTTGTGTGCAACATATTTTGTTAGGTTAGTAATTTATGTGGGTGTTTTTGCGTTCTTGCTTACGTGTGTTGTGTGCATGCAGAGAGACCAAAGGCGTCCATTTATCAGTGTTAAGGAGACCACTAGACAGCGGTGGATAATCCTCCTCCACCCTGACAGCCTGTCGTCTAGGTGCCGAGGGTGGGGTCGGTATGACCGACTGGTTCCCAGCAGGGAATCCCGAGTCACAGTGTTCTTAAAGTTAAACAAGGAATAAGGACAGGTACTAATTAAACTAAAATGTGTTTTCCGTGGTAGTCAATCAAACATGCACTATATGGTACAGTCCCACCTTCATACTGTCTAGAGAGCTGGTTGGAGGGGTGGGGATCTACCGGGCTGGTGGGGGGGGGGGGGGGGGGGGGGGGGGGGGGGGGGGGGGGGGGGGGGGGGGGGGGGGGGGGGGGGGGGGGGGGGGGGGGGGGTCTGCTGTCCTGGGGTCAGTGATTAGTGTGGGTATCCGGGTCATGTTTGGGGGTGAGGCATAGATGTTTTTTTATTTTTACACAAGTATGTGTGGTACAGTATGTTTTTCCGTCTTATGATCTTTGTGGTGGTGTTGAAGTGTTGAGGATCCCTCCCTGGTGTTTCCTCATGCGTTGGTAGATGTATCACGTGTATCTTTTTGTCTCCAGTCTCTCCCAGAACAAACACGTTTCTGCTTATCCAGACTCATCCGACTCACCTGAGGTCAATGCATCACAGAGTGGCAGGAAAAGAGACTGGGGTAACTCATGGCAACAGGTTCAGCAGATGTACTCGTCATAATGTTAAACTCTCAGTGGATCCCCATAGCTAGAATCTTCTTTCATCTATTTCTGCTGCGACATGAAACAACAAGCTTCACCGTTATCAAGACAGATCTATCTTGTGCATATTAAAATGGTCAGTCAGTAGCTATTCAGAGCTGAGTCACTCGCTTCTTTCTCCCTACCATATATTTATATATTCCAGCCCACTCCCTCGTTCTTTACTTCCTCCGGGGGTCTATGAGGCAGAGATGGATGTGTGTACAGGACCTGTCATGCAAAAGCTGCAGCTGCAGGTGCTGAACTGTGCCATTTGTTTGGTAACCAGGTGAACCTACTGACAATGCTTTTAAGACAAACAGAAACACTTCAGGAAGGTACATTATGTAAGCCATGAAACACAAAAGACTGCTTTGCCAGGGAATAACTGCACTACTCAGCTGAGAAGACACAAGGCCAAAGGTTGAATGGCCTCAACCCTGAGGTTGGCATTTAGCCAATCTTGCTACGCGAATCCCCTGTGATCCCCAGCGGAGTTGGTAGATCTTTACATTTCTATTCCAACAACATGAATATCTCCTCCCTCCCTCTAAATAACAATTGTTATTGTCATCAGCCACAACATTATGACCACCGGCCTAATATTGTATTGTAGTAAAAGAGTCTGGGTGCTAAACTGGTCTGCATGCAGTACTGACCTGTTACCCATTGAAAACATGTGGCCCATAATGAAAGGATCCCTGCGGGTTGAATGAGCTGAAAGGGGTAATGCATCTGAGTGCCCTGCTACTCAAGCCTTTTGTTCAAATCAACCCACCATTTGTGCTAAAACACATTATTGATTGACATCTCAACTGCTCATCTCAACTACTCATCTCAACTACTCATCTCAACTGCTCATCTCAACTGCTCATCTCAACTACTCATCTCAACTACCCATCTCAACTACTCATCTCAACTGCTCATCTCAACTACTCATCTCAACTACCCATCTCAACTACTCATCTCAACTGCTCATCTCAACTACTCATCTCAACTGCTCATCTCAACTGCTCATCTCAACTACTCATCTCAACTACCCATCTCAACTACTCATCTCAACTGCTCATCTCAACTACTCATCTCAACTACCCATCTCAACTACTCATCTCAACTGCTCATCTCAACTACTCATTACCACTACTCATTAATATTTTTGTTTATTAAACCCTCTCATTGTCACGGCTGCTCTGTGTGGCGCTGCGTTTAGTAAAAGCCTAAACGTTATCTTTGTTTTGTTGTTTTGGCCTTTCGCTTTCCCCTCACTCCTCACACTCGTAAGTTGAAGAGAACGTCTTCATCAACCCAGCATGTCACGTGGAGCCCTGTCATAACTTGACCACTTCCCAGTTATATGATCAATTGTCACCAAGAAATAAGCAGACAAACAGCAGCTGCAACAGAACTGTGTCTTAATAAATATATAATCTGATGAATAGAAAAATAATGCTGGTACCATGGGAACTGGGAAAACACTTGGACGTTTTGTATAGATTTAGAATTTAATATGAGGTTTAGAGTATTTAGTTTTGATTCAGGTTTAGACCTTTGAGTTGCTGTTGCTTCAGCGTCATCTAATCGTGATCTTAAAAGACCAACGTCATATCCTAACCAGTTTGACAGCAACATTAAGCTCTCTAGCGTTTCCTGAAGATACCATTCTGTTGGTTGCTGAATATTTCATTTCTTGTAGTATTTTACTCAAACCCTGTTCTTGGAGAGTAAACCTCATAAAGGATTTCACTCAACGCCCATGTAACCTGGCTCAGCCTATTAACCAGCTAATTATTAGGATTTTGTTCGCTAGATTAGGGCTGGCGTGAAATTAAAGTTTGGAGTGTCCTCAACTACATACATTTTCATTTTAGATACAGGTTACTTTTTATAAAGTATGTCCATAAATAGCTACACAGTCGAGGAGTGGTAATCAATGCAGAAACCTTTTACACTTTCAAAGCCATTTTTAAATAGGAAGCATTTTCACAAAAACAGATGGTTGAAGTCTAAAGGATTTCTGCAAATGTTTTCAATCCTCTGTGTATGGCGTGATAACACTTTACCTTTATCGCGGTGAGGGCAGAACGCACAAGAATTAGAACTAAGTGGAATAAAGTTAAACACAGCAATAAACCTTCCACATCATATGAGCACACTCCTGTTTCATTGCTTAACGATAAAACATTCAGTCAAGTTTCCCTTCAACACATCTTGTAAATAATTTTAACTCTGATCTGACAACATATTCCTGCCACCATCATCGTATTCAATATATTTTGGTTATCCCGCAAACAAGGTACAAATAATAATAATGCATTTTTGATAAAGCAAAACATTTTAAAATCCTTGAACATAATTTCTAAGACAAAATAAACGTCCATCAGGTAAAAAGGGCCAGCCAATTGTTTCTGTTTATGTAAATAACTATCTTTTGTTCACTGACACCCATGGCTCAGGAAGGTAAATGATAAATAATAATAAACATAGTGCAGCCTATAAAGTGATTATTTAAAAAAAAAATAAGACAGCATGGAGACCTTAACATATTGTATTCTCTATTTCTGTTTTGTTATGTATATATGTATCAGTTGCTACCAATTCACTATGCAGCTGGGAGTTGTGACTTATCTTAGATCATGTTGGATGGAAACAGCTAGTGTTTCTCTTGCAGACACACTGCTATGCTGTCTAAAGCAGCACATACGTGTTCATCAAAAGCTGTGAACAGAGCAATATAACAGTTTAAGCAGATGACTGGAACTGGAGTCATATCGACCTGTCTTGATTTTAAATGAGAAATGATGAATATCCTGATTCCTTATAGCAATAAGTTACCTGATTCAAGAGACATTATCATGTATTAACACTAATGCTCAAAGTATTAAAAATACAACTACGATAATCATTTTAATTAGTTAACACCTTTACCCGCTCTATATTTGGTCTGGTTTGTTCTATACAGAGAATAACTGCTAGTCCTGAGCTGCCGACATACAAGCTTGGTAATGGAACAAATAGCCCTCCATTTAGGAATGGATCCAGAAAAAGATTTACAGCAAACCATATTTTAAGGAGTGTTTTGACTGCAAGTTAGGCCTGAAAGCATTAGGAGAGTAAATTTTCCTTAAAAAAAAACCCAGCAACAATAATCAGTTGCTATTGGAAAATCCAATGCCAGCATTTCTGGTGACTGATACCCGTCTGGGGTTGTACACTAATTGCCTTATTATGTTTGGTACTTTGCTGTGTGCCACATTGGTTTTCTATCCTGCGGCATTCTCCTTCATATTCACAGTTTTGTGTTCGTATCGACAAGAAAACCCTCCCTTTGGGTTCTTTTCCCTTTCTGAGCAATTTGAGCTTGAATACCACTGACAAGAACACGGTAAATGTTTTATTTAAACCATTTCTTGGAAAAATATAAAACACCTCAGCGCGTTGAAGACTTTACACTGACGCCAGCTTCATTTCTCAATGCTCTATCTAGCCTTTTTTTTTCTCAGCGGCTATATTTCCAACTTTGCATGCATTCTTATTTCACGTTTAAACATTTCTATCAATGTATCCCACACTTTTCCTGAGGACATGTTCAATAATAAATTGGTGCTTAGCTTTCGGACATGGATGACGTCACGAAAAGCAAGATTATAGAGTAGGGAATGTATAAGTGGAGGGTTACTACAATTAGCTGTCCTCTGCAGGTCTTTGTCTGCGATATTGTCTCATTGAATTCCACTTGATTTGGAAAGCATTCCTAATCTCTGACAGATTGAGGCCAGTGGTTGCAAGGTATTTGATTCTCACCTGTGTCATCGTTGATTGAGTTAGAGAGCAATGTGGCTGCTTTAGAAACAACTTTTAAAGGAATGCGTTATGAGAGTTGGCGCCAAAGTTAGGTTCAAATAAACACCCTCTCGGCAATGGCGTTCATATCCTGTATGCATTTGGTTGACAGTTATAAGGAGTCATGCATGGTTATAAATGCCTGCTAGGCTGAGTTTAAAGGATGTACTGTATAATAGCAGCTATGTTGACTAATATATGGGACCGTGGGTTTAATGTTTTTATTGTCTTTAAGAAATGCCAAGAGATATACAAAGGCAATTTACTGTATTTGTATTCATAACGCATAATACACAAGATATGTATGTGATTGTTCTGTAGGTAATGGAAATGTTTTCCTAGCAAACTAAACATGTGGAAATACATATTTTTAACATAATTTCCTGCTAAAGCACTGTGTCGCATCTCTACAATGCAATATGCAAAGGCTTTACACAGGCAGATTGTGTGATGGTCACGTGCAACAAAGACCTAGAAACTGCTGGTACAACATTAATAATAAAAAGATCCTGGTGTTATGTTTGGACTTGTTCTGCTGCTGAAACAATTTTGCAAACATTTTCTTTTTGCAAACGATGTATTGATATTATAATTAATATCATATCATAATATGTAATGATGGGATGAGAACCCACCAACATGCCTGAATTCCATAAATGTTTTTTTTATCCACAAGCTCTAAGTTTTACTCAGTATTTGCCATGCCTCATCTGGATGTTTGTAATAAACAGTATCACATACAGGTAATAATACACCCTATATGCTTTCATTGTCCTGTTTAAATTGGTTAATGAGTAGATAACAAGGATTGATGAGTAGAAAACATTGATAAACAAACAACAACAGAGAGGACATCGCTTTAAACAATATGGACGTTTAATAAGTACAAAGGCATTTCTCCTCAAAGGTTTCGTTGTATCTCCCTCTTGAAGAATGAACCGCTGAATAGGCCAAAACGTCTGAGGTGCTGATACGGATTAGCCGGAGCCCTGATTCTCCAGCAAATGTGCTTGGTTAGCTTGATGGAAGTGATGTGGAGAACAAGCCTGTGTTACGAGGGATTCTCACTTTGATAACGGCAGCTCCTGCATTGCATGTGTGTGTTTCTGGTTGGATAAATGTTGGAATACAACTTCATAAGACATAATTGGTAAATGTGAGCATATATACACTGCTCAGAAAAATATAAGGGGACACGTCAAGGTCGAATACTTCTACTGTCAAATGTACAAAATAACAGTGGTTTTCTGAGCATGACATGGCAAGAGTCATCTATGCAGTAGTATAAGTAAAAAGTGGTAGAATAAGTAAAAACACAAATCAATAAAAAAAATATAGCATACAAATGTTAACTAACAGAATGTATAAATAACAATATAAAACTAGCAGCAGTTTTAAAGGTTGTGGGCATTGGGTAATGACGATATAAAAGACATCTTCATATATATTGTGCAATAGTGCCTTTGAATGGTATGTTTACACAAGCTATGGTGCAATGAATTTGCATAGAACGTCATCAGAGCATTGACATGTTCATGTGATAATATAATCATAGAGAAATGTTGCTGGTTGAGAAGTCTTCTGGCCTGGGGGGGAAACTGTCTGTGAGCCTGGAAATGCGTGTCCTGATGCTCCAGTAACGTCTACCAGACAGCAGCAGTGTGAACAGACCATAGCCTGGGTGGCTGTAGACTTTCATAATGATCCACGCTTTCCTAAGGCATCTGTTGTGGTAGGTGTCTTGCACAGAGGGGAGATGGCAACCGATGATGCACTCCGCTGACTTCTGCTGGGCCTGGGGATCAGCAGCTGCCGTATCAGGAAGTGATGCAGCCTGAGAGGATGCTCTCAATGGTGCACCTGTAGAAGTTGGTTAGAGTTCTTGCAGACGTGCCAAACTTCTTGAGGCTCTTTAGCAAGTACATTCATTTTTGGGCCATTTTACCCTGCCTAGTCTGCTTGCCGGGACCAGGTGAGGTCTTCTATGATGCACTTCATCATCACAGTATAACACCAAGAAAATTAAACTTCAGGAATAACAATCTGTCTAGTTAGGAAGCATAAGCGATCAAATTCACCTGATGTGGTGCACATAAAAATGACAACAGGTGCACTGGAGAGGCAACAGCAAGACAAACCCAAGAAATGAATGGTTTTGCAGGTAGTGGCCACAGGCAATTGCTCTCTCCTCGTCCTGTTTACCTCTTCTCTAATTTAACATTTTGCTAGTGTCCTTGTCACAAATGTTTGCATGAGGCAGTACCTGCAGCCCATTCAGGTTGCACAGGTTGTCCAGCTCCTCCAGGATAACACATTCTTAAATTCTTACAAGAAGGTTTTCTGTGTCTCCCAGTACAGTCTCAGGAGCTTGGAGGAAATACCAGGTGAGCAGGGCCACAACACAAGGAGAGCTGGACTGGGCAGTAAAAGGTAATCAACCCAGTAGCAGGACCAGTATCTGCTTCTTTGTGCGAGGAGAAACAGTGCCAGAGACCTACAAAACAACCTCCAGCGGGCTACTGGTGTGCATGTTTCTGACCATACTGCCCATGAGGGTGGCATGAGGGCCCCACGTCCTCTAGTGGGTACTGTGTTCTTTGCCAAGCATTGTGCAACTCGCCAGGCATTCGGTCAAGTCCAGGAGCTGTGATCCAGGGTGGTGATCCCCCAGGACACCATCCGCTGTCTCATCAGGAGCACGCCCAGACGTTGTCAGGAGTGAATCACATTATATGGTCACATTATGACTTGTTGTGATTAAAATCACACAATTTCGTGCATCCTGCATTTTCAGTTGTTTGCTTAGATTTTTGGTGTGAGTTTGAATCCAGCCGTCAATTGGTTGGTTATTTTGATTGACATTGACTCAATGTGTAATTTAAGTGTTCCCTTAAATTTTTTGAGCAGTGTACAGTATATGAGGCTTTGGTTCATATTTGGTCCAACTGAACTTTCCAGCATACAGTGTTTTATTAAATAAAACATTCCATACTTCCATGCCATGATTTCCTTCAGAACTAATGTAAAATTGTCTTGAACATGAATAGATTCAGTTGGTATTATACTTAGATGCGGACATATGGTTGATCGCCATAGATGTATCTACAATGGTTTTTTTTTTCTTCATCTCCTATAACCTGCTTTGAGATTCCTCACTTATCAGCGTTGGATGACCTCATCATTCTTGTTGTCATATAGAGCTGCAGAAGGATATAGATATATATATATAGCAGAGCAGTGAGCACATTCTGACAGCTGTCCAGAAGAACGCCACCTCATCTGCCAAATATTCTCCATTCAACCGCGTCAAAGGCCTGTGTTCTAGTGTGATAAATCAACATCCAGATGTTTGTCGATCAATTAATCAATGTGGGCCAGAAAAAGCAACACAGGTGAGGTGTTGCCATGTCCAATCAAGCTAATTGACCAATATTGGTGTCACAAAGCTTGTTTAGAGAAGAGAAAACAAGTAGTACTTCCTGCCAACCTGGCAGCTGATTGAGTGAACACACTGAAGGACATCATAATCAGCTAAAATGATTGAGCATCAGTTTGAGTTGGCAATCGGCCCTGGTGACTTTGACTTGGATCGGCACTCTGACGAATTGTTGTGGGAAAACAGAGGTCCAAAGTCCACCGGGAGCCATGTCAGATGCATTGTCCTGTTCCTGGCACCGACCAAACATTACCACGTGTCGAGAGGCAATGTCGAGGTTCGAAAAATGTACCCCCTGTTATTTTTTATTTACTTGAATGTGCTTAGAAAACAAAGTGGAGTCAGTAAAGTGGATAATGTGTGCTTTGCATAGAGCTGTAGAGAGTGCTAATAAATGGAATGGCTGAGGGAACCTACAGACTGAAGTTATGGAAACATAAACTGGAACGTTAGAGGTTGGTAGAACCAGAATCGCACCTTGCAAACATTTAGTACAATAGTTACACTTTTCAAACCATCAGTTCCATGACCTAACATGACCAAGAGCAGTGCAAATCAAATCCGAGTCAAGTCCAAGTCCAATGGGAGGCAAGACCCAGATTGACCCAGGGCCTGAGTCAAGAACGACACCAGAACAACATGAGTCCAAATGGATAAATGTGTCAGATCATCACCCTAATATGACCTCAAATTGTATGGCGCATGTTATGAAGCTTTGGTATATTTCCTATGACTATTTAATAGGCAGCAATTTCAATTGGGGAAAAATCTAATTCAGCCTTACATGATTTAAAATCGGCCTTCCCATACCTGAGGGGTACAGAGTCAGAGTCAGGTGTGTGACTAGTAGTAAATACATGTCAGTTAATGTGTTTCAATGATTCAACACGTTAGCTCCAATCTGTAATGATTCCATCTTCATCATAGACTTACCTGAGTTGACGGCCAAGAGGCCAGTGATCTCTGCTCACTGAGGCTACTTCAATCCTATTTTAGATATGTTATGCATCTCAGTATCCACCCTGATGTCCCTCTCTTCTCTCTGACTCTCCTCCTCTGGTTAAGACTCTCTTTGCTAAATGAGTGAAATGATACAATCAGACATACACAGCGGACATTCCCATACAATTGAAGTTTCAGATGTATACCTGCCTAAGTGCTCTCCTTTATTACAGAACTTGATGAATAAATAATTACTAAGTAATGCCTAATGTTTACAGCAAGCTTTTTGTCAAATAATTTTTCGGGTAACAGCTGATGTCTTTGTCTTGTTCATCTGCAGCAAAATAAAACGGCAATGCCATCCTAAAGCAAAGAAAGGGATGAAAGTTATGAAGGATAAAAGAAAAAAAAAATCCGAGCATTTAAAGCCAGCGTTTAGTAACCTAATTCAGAGAACCTATGGCTCAACAAAATATATCACAGCTAGGATGTATGGAACTTTCTACAAACTAGCCACTGTCTGCTAATTTTCCAGCAAGGCTAGCAAGCTAACGATAGAGGCTACTTTGCTGTATAGGCTATTAGTTCTTGCTAAGTGTAACAACCAAGTGCAATAAAAATAAAACAATAGAAAATGTAAATATTCTGGCATACTGGTGATCCATACAAATGTATAATTTATGAATGTAATTATTACATTAAGGTCTAAAACCAAAATGTTGCAAACTTTTTTAATTACATTGATAAATGATGGGCTGCAGGTATGCAGCTACCAATTGTTACAATGACACTAGAAAAATGACATATGGACATTGTTATGAGTATCACAGTGTATGTATTCCTTGTGTTAATATTCTCTTTTGAGTTCCATCATTTAGCATTTTCTTGTCAGTCTGCACCTGTTGTTTACGAAGCATGTGACAAATACCATTTGATTCGATTTTTGCTTTGATTGTACTCTAATTTGATTGATCCCGGCGTGGTTATGATTGCGGCCAATTTCATTATTCATCTTTCTTCTTCCCCAATAAACGCTGGCGGCAGATTTATGTGTGGACTTTTTATAGGGGTACTAGGAGTCTATGTGATAAGGTGAGTTCATGAATTGTGTGGACAAGCTGTGGATCCCGGGGGGATAATCTATTTAACACACCTGCTCTGGCCATTATCCAGGCTTCCCAGTCAGACGACCTTGGGTCTCTCCTTTTGCCTGGAGGCTGATCCCTGAGGACGGGATGAAAGGCAACTCGTGAAAAGGCTTTGCAGGCTTTGTGTGTGGCTTCTGAATGGCGCTAGACAGCTACGTTATACTACATTACATAGATTGGTAGTGTGACAGTGATCATGATTTTATTAGTTCAGACCAAGAAATACATCTTGTAAATATTCTCTGAGGAATGCAAAGAAATCAACACACGCGTGTCTTAGTGATGTCATGAACTTGCACTGCACTTAAGCGTTAAACATGCAATGTGTGGATTTAAAATGAACGAAGACAAGCACATGAACTGTATGTTTGTTTCTATTTTACTGATAGTTCACATGTGTTGAAAGGGATGTCAGAAAAGTAATTTGACAAATTAAGAATTTGGGGTCTCCAATTAATGTCTTAAAATCCTTTCACATCTGTTCCACACATTTTAACAAATCCTATCAATTAAATACAATGCAAATATGAAGTTTTAATGTTGTAATATGTAATATGTGTTACGTATATAAATAACATCATTTTCATAGTTACAAGATTTGATGGGTTGTAGTGTATACTGTATACACAACCAATATGTCCATTTATGGTGAAAACTGGTTTGGTTGTAACCAAATGGGGATGTTATCCAACACTATTTCACAGGTTTGTGCAATCGACACAAATTGCTTTTTTAAATGTAAATTTCTTCCTGCCTTTGTTTTTGTACAAGAGACAACTTCTCCTGATGTTTTAAAGCAATTCGTGTCTATTTCATGAAACCCTTTGATTCTGTGCTGCTTTTCTCAATTATGTAGTAAAGACCACCTGCCAATATAATCAAATTTCCAACAAATGGTTGTGTAATTGTTAAAAGACTTCCACCCTTTTTAAGTGAGAGACCCAATGAGATCCATTATAGAAAGTTATAACCAGGTTAATTGAAATATTGGGTAAATTGTCAGGGGAAAAAGGTATGGTGAGAATTAAGTTCAGTTTAGGTGCTTAAATGATAAAGATAGATTAAAAATAAGTGCACAGTTTCATGATACACTCTCAAACATAATTAAAGTGATTGACCATAAATGGAAGAGGCACCTGAAATGAGACAAATGTCTTTTTTTTATTTCCGCAGTTTTTCAAATAGAAGGCTAATCAAGCCACATAAAAACAAATTTCATGTCATATCAAGTTCTCTAAAACTGTAATCACCATTCAAGAAATTGAGAGCAGAGCAAAATTTTTTTGCTGTATTCTTAGAAAATGCATAACCAGCTTACTTCACATGTTGTTAATAAATGTGGGTTAGATGCATGTCTTACTTTCCTTTCTCCAGGTACCTCATGACTGTTTCCCTTTCACATCCTTCTCAGTCTTCTTCATTTTTGGTGTTCTCGCTAACATGGAACACAGGCTAGTTGCTATAGATTTTACATTTTCATATCGAAAATAAGGAATTTGAAATGTGTTTGTTTGCTATATATTATAAAAATATTTCTTGCGCAATGAGTGTAGGATATTTATTGGAAGGCCTGCTATTGCAGAAGATCACAAGATTAAGGCCTCTCTCCGTGTGCTGCCAACCAGCATTCTGCTGTCCACAGATCAATGAACATTTTGTATCCTAGAGCAAATTCTTATTCAATTATAACCGATTTTACTTCAAAACAATCTCACTGTGGCTGAGTAAGAGACATGTAAAACTCCCTACATGTGCCTGGAATGACAGCATTGAAATGAGCCCTAAAATCTCTGATGATCCTTTTGGCTGTTTTCATGTGTTTGTGTGAGAGAGAGAGAGAGAGAGAGAGAGAGAGAGAGGGAGGGGGGGCAAGAGGGAGACAGAAAGAACATGACCTTTCTGCTCTTAAGCAGACAGATTTTCAAATAAACTTGTTGTAAACCAACCCTTCAACACTTAAGTGCCCAGAGACTGCAATGGGCTCCAAGGTTAAAGCGGACATTGGGAAGTAATTAAGATGAACCTAATATAATTCAGTTATAGTTCAATAAGCCGCAGTTTAATTGAAATTACTAAGCCAGACTTTGTCTCCAAGAATTGCTTCAAATAAAACATGAAAAACCTAATTGATTTTCAGTTTCCTACAGTTCTCGAAAGGGATCAGTGTGTGTGCACTAGTGCTTGAACACAAACAAACACACACACACACAGAAACACACAGTCATAACATTATGAGTGTGTGTTTATTGCACGAACAACGCTGAATCCATATGTTTGCAATGGAACCTGGAGGGATTCATCGCCTTCTCCGGGTTGGCAGCGCAGACTCCTCAAAGCAAACACGCTGATCTGACCAGCACACCAAGTGATGGTGACCACAGAAATGGTGGTGATGTGCTGACTGAGCTCCGGTGACCTAACCGGTGACATAACCTTTCCGCAGTTCATTTTCTCAGCAGCCTTGTTGACTTTCTGTAAGACCCCCGGTCAATAGACGTGACTGTCTTTCTCTCTGCAAAACACATGCGAACGAAGGATATACTTTGACAGTGTCGTCCACGAGAAGTTCCCAGCCTGAGAAAATCCACATGTGGTTTCCTGGGAGGCTTTTGACGTGAATGAGTGAATCAGAGGAAGTCTGGGGAACACTATTTTGCATTTTCAAGTATGCTCCCTTTCTGTTACGAGAAGGAGCAGCAATGTAGAGACACATCACACAAGCCAGGAGGTGAAGACCGGGACACATCACTGTCCAGTCAGAAAACATGTTTGTTTCACCTGCACTGATATGTGTTTTATCATCTTGCCATTAGTAACGGGATGCCCAAAATAAACCAAATTGCTGTATTGCTGCATCGTAAATGTAGTAACTGCTGCGACCTGTGATATTTTGGATGCAGTAATGGAAGAAAATGTGAAGGACTGCAGTTGAATGGAGTTATAATGCTGTGTAGTCCTACGAAGCCAAACCGAAAAATGAAGTCACTTCTAAGACAAAGTGCTTCTGATGCTGTGTAAGACAAGCGTGAAGCACACTCCATCCAGGCCCCACAAAGCCTGGCCCTCAAACCTAGAATCTGTGCACCCCCAGTTGTTCATCCATAAACGTCACTGCTCCTTTCATAATGTGCACTGCACACTCTCATGATGTGCACAGCACACTCTCATGATGTGCACAGCACACTCTCATGATGTGCACAGCAGACTCTCATAATGTGCACAGCACTCTCTCATTATGTGCACAGCACACTCTCATGATGTGGACAGCACACTCTCATTATGTGCACAGCACACTCTCATGATGTGCACAGCACACTCTCATGATGTGCACAGCACACTTGGACAGGAATGTCTGAGGACGATCTTTCTCAGCTGAGTGATTGTTTAACCCCTGTGACTGCTGCCCACATGATGTTGCACATACAGTTTGGTGACAGAAACGAGGGCCTGCTGTGTGCATGTGCCACCATGCTGGACATCAAGTCACCTGGCAAGTAGAGAAAAATTCCTAAAAGAGAGAAAAGCTCGGTGACATTTAAATGGCCATGTGAAATGTGATTTTGTAAAATGACAGTGAGAGAACTGGCAACTCCTCTCACTGATACTGACTGACCAAAGTTAATTAGAGATCATTTGTGTCACTTTTCTGAGAGAGGAGGTACAACCATTTAGCACAAATCATCTAAGTGAACAGGGATTCTGTGGCGCTTGGAGACCAGTGGACAAGATGAGACATTGACTAAACGTTAACATTTACTGTAACGTTATGATACTTAAATAAGGCCTCAGTAGGGTCTAATTACACCTTGTTTATATGAATATCTTGTCCACATAAACCTGGACTGTGATCCCCTACAGTTAGGAGTAGTGATGAGAGCAGACTACAGCAGACTCAAGACACAATTGTCAGTTGTCTCTGGCCCCCCACATTTAGGTGTAGTGATAAGATCTACAGTAGACTCACACAACTGTCAGTTGTCTCTGCCCCTCCACAGTTAGTAGTGAGGGGATCTACAGCAGACTGACACAACTGTCAGTTGTCTCTGGCCCTCACAGTTAGGAGTAGTGAGGGGATCTACAGCAGACTCACACAACTGTCAGTTGTCTCTGCCCCCCCCCACAGTTAGGAGTAGTGAGGAGATCTACAGCAGACTGACACAACTGTCATTTGTCTCTGGCCCCCACAGTTAGGAGTAGTGAGGGGATCTACAGCAGACTCACACAACTGTCAGTTGTCTCTGCCCCCCCCC
>JACXGK010001894.1:8236-42140 GCA_016801125.1 Novumbra hubbsi
GACAGAGCAGCACAGACAGGGTAGGACAAAGCAGTCAGACAGGGCAGAACAGACAGGGTAGGACAAAGCAGTCAGACAGGGCAGAACAGACAGGGTAGGACAAAGCAGTCAGACAGGGCAGAACAGACACAGCAGAACAGACAGGGTAGGACAAGACAAAGCAGTCAGACAGGGCAGAACAGACAGAGCAGCACAGACAGGGTAGGACAAAACAGTCAGACAGGGCAGAACAGACAGAGCAGAACAGACAGAGCAGAACAGACAGGGCAGAACAGACAGGGTAGGACAAAGCAGTCAAACAGGGCAGAACAGACAGAGCAGCACAGACAGGGTAGGACAAAGCAGTCAGACAGGGCAGAACAGACAGGGTAGGACAAAGCAGTCAGACAGGGCAGAACAGACAGGGTAGGACAAAGCAGTCAGACAGGGCAGAACAGACAGAGTAGCACAGGGCTTTTCTAACTATGTGTCATGTTATCCAGTGAGTCAGAGATGTGCACTTATTCTAAAGTGTATTTCAGGACCTCAGAGTTCAACTGCAACCAGGCGCAAGAGAAAGAAATGATAGGGAATTAACCCATAATTGCTTTCAATTGCAATTACTGCAGCGGACTATTCTGACTTTCAGGGAAACGAGGAGAGGACGGAGGTTAGAACAGGAACGCTGACTCATACAGGACTGCCAATCACTCAACAGAGGAACTATAGTGGAAATTTGACATTAGAGGGGTTGACATTAGAAGAGTTTTCCACACGATCTGTACCCAGTGAGAAAAATGATTTGAAGGATGTTAATTTCAATGCATTTCAGACTCTTTTCAAGACCCTCCAAACCCTCAAACCCTGTAAAATGTTCCTAATCATTAAGAGCATATTCCGTCTTAATATTACGGTAAATAGCAAGACTACATTCAGGTCCTGTTTCTTAACATACATCATATGCATTTTAATGCAAATTGGCACTGCAAATAGATCAGCAGTTTCTGCATAAAGCGGTTTGAGCGGTGACAATGGGAAGCCAAACACTTGAGCAATAGACAATATCTGCACTGGAGGTGTCCCCCGGAGGGAACGGCCACCACCAAGTACAACTGCCTTGTTCAAGTCCTGCCACCACCTGGAAACATCGTTAGTGTCAAATGGAATTCACCAGATTGGAAGGAGAGAAAAATGGAAGGAACTTGAAAGACCAGAAACGATGTGTCTTACCATCTCCTGAGCCACAACCTCAGGGGTCTCTTTCTCCAGGTCAAAGGTGAACTCAATGGCCCCGCTGTCCTTGTACTTCCCCTTCAGCTTTTTGGGGTCCTCCACCCACAGTTTCAGAGCAATGGAACTCATCTTCCCATCATCCTCCTCGGCCAGCTCCACCCTCACACCTGTGTCCTCAGCAAAGAAGGCGTGGTTTAAGAGGTCCTTTATTGTGTACCTGTAGGCGATGCGCATAAAATGATATAAACCACAGGGAACTGCACACACACACACAGGATGATGTAGAACAGTTATTGTGTACACATAGAAACATCAACAGCAGCAGAGACAAATCCTGGCACCAATATCGGAACAGAACAGACCAGAACCGACACACTGATCTGAAGTAGGCGTGTGTGTCGGTGGTGAAAACATAACAGCACCTGCTTCCCATCCGTACTTTAAAGACGCACATGGTCCATTTACCTCTCCTCCCGTCGGTGGCAGATACACTCCCCAATAATCTCCTTGATCTCCGGGTCACTGATCTTATCATAGCTTGCAGGCTTCACCCCCTGGAGGTTCCAGGCAACAAAGAACAATGAGAGGAATGGAAGTAATTAAATGTATGTTCTACATGTGATATCTCACACATTCTGACACTGCCAATCAGAGACGGAAAAACCTAAATGTTTCAGGATTAATAGGAAAACTAAAGCATTTGTTTGTTTGGACCCTGATGTGTGACCGGTACGGATCCTGGGGTCTACAAATATGAGACTCACAACAGGTAGAAAAACCGTGACAGCACATGTCTGGTGACAGAAGTAAGTTGGCTGATGAATGTCACGGACCATTATGAACAGACTCAATGACGTGTCGTCTCTACTCGAACAAGAAGTGACAAGCTGCTCTCTGGAAAGACCGATGGGCCATGTTCCAAATGGCTCCCTATTCTCTGTGGGGTCAGTAAATCTATCATTAGTTTTGTGCAAAGTTAAATCAACGTAGGGAATGGCATGCCATTTGGGATGCAAAAGCGTGGTCCTTCATTTATAGACATTAAAAAGCGTTATCAGGGCACACGTTTTCAGCTTGACAATTCAATTTCCTTTCAAACTTTCTCTGTACAGTAAATTTCTCTGCGTTATTCTTCAGCAAGAGTGCATGACTCTCTGATTCATACAACTTGGAGGCAAGCTTGGGATCTTTCACTCGTGTAAGATTTGTATTGGTTAGTGTTAACAGCAGCTTTTTGCAGCGCCATAGGCACCCTTATTGACTTGGCTTTGATGTTTGATGTCTATACAGAAAGTGTCAAGACTAGACATGACACGGTGTGTTACAGTGCTATGCTACGTTGCTAAAGAGGCTGACCAAGGCGTGGTTGACCGATGTCATTACGGGTGTACTCACGCTGGTCACTTTGCGGTAGATCTGGGCAGCGTTCTGGCATTCTGAGTACGGGTACTCTGAGGTGGCCATCTCCAGCATGCACATCCCGAAGGCGTAGACGTCCACCGCTTCATCGTAGTGTTCCTCATACATCTCCGGGGCCATGAACTCCGGGGTGCCTGGCGACAACAGGAGAGATGGTAGAGGACAGGAGAGCAGAGGGTTAGAGCACAACGGGACAGAGGTCAGAGGACGTCAGGGCAAGATCCTCACCGATGACACTCTTGGCAAAGGAGGCCCGCTTCAGCGTGGCCAGTCCCAGGTCTCCGATCTTGACCGAGCCGGTGGGTCCGGTGATGAAGATGTTGTCACACTTCAGGTCCCGGTGGATGATGGGAGGGTCCCGGGTGTGGAGGAAGTGGAGGCCCTTTAGGATCTGTCTGCACCAGCTCCTCAGGACCTTGGGCTTCATCACCTTGAAACGCTTCAAATAGCTGGAGGATCAAATGCAGCAGGTCATTAGCATCAGCATCATGACTATCACTGTCATTATCATTATCATGACTATCATTATCATCATCATGACTATTACTTTCATTATCATCATCATCATGACAATCATTGTTATTATCCACATTTTCATCAGTATTATCATTGTTATTATTGTCATCATTACTATCATCAATATAACCATGACTATGACTGTCATCACCATCAACAGAATATCTGTCTTTCAAATGGCTTCAATGTAACTGTAATGTAAACCAGGCCTTTATCATTAATATTTTGTTGTTGACTTGAATAAAATATAGATACAAATAAGTCTAATCATCTTTACGACCACAAACATTACAATCAGATAAATAGCTGTTTTTATCTTTGAACTCTAAATTAACTTCTGCTCAATGTAGTTCTCAATGTGTTACCGCATACAATAAAAACCTTCCACCGACACTGGAGGAACTGTGTCATTTACTAGTTAATATACGCACATCTTAGGATGGACGTCATCACCTACCTGGCCTTGTGTTTAATGTTAAGCTCAGCGGTGTCGTGTGGATGAGGGGGGAAGAGGACATGTTGTGTGTATCTCACGTTTTTAGTGTGCCTGAGGTCATGAGCTCCGTCACCAAGACGATGCACTTCCTCCCTTTGACCGGTGACTCCCAGAAGTCATAGAAGCGCACAATGTTGGGGTGCTGGAGACCCTTCAGCATCTCTGCCTCCTCCTTGAACCGCTGACGCTCCGCTTTGGTCAGCTTGCGGTCCTGGGAGAGGAAAACGCAGAGCATAAGGAGGAGGGACTGACAGAGACACAAAGGGGGAGACAGGAGCTTTGATCAGTCCGTCCTTGGGATTTCTATTATAAAGTGTAAACTGAACAACGAGGCCGTTAGTTCAAAGTGTTTTCGTTGCCATTGGTGTGTCATCAAGCACACGCGGCTTGAGAGAGTACAGGGTTGATATTTTTAGAGGAGGGTGAACAGTCATACAATATGCAGTGGGGCCTGGAAGTGACGTCAGAACGGATCGGGGTCGTAGAGGACAACAGCATGTGGTGAAACAGGAGCACAAAAGCTGCTCTTTTGTTTGGGTTTTTATTTTTAATTGTTTTAATATTTTGTCAAGTGAAGACTGAAAGTTAATTTTTTCTCCCCCCAAGTTTATATAAAATGACGTAAATAAAAAGAGGGGATCATATGCTTGAGCTTCAATGCAGTCAATCTATGAAACTGTTATTTTCAAATATAATCTCTTTATGGGCTTAGTGTGTGTGTATTTTCTCTTCCCAAGAACAACCTCTGACAAATACTGGCGGTGGATGAACGTTATGTATTCGTCCAATATACACCAAAAGGGTTGTAGGGTGTGTTTCACAGCTGCTGTCATGAGTGGGTGAATGTAACACAGCTTCACAGGCTCTGGGTACGGATCAATACTTTGGCCCTTGTCTTCCCTTAATGATTGTATAAATAGTGAAACAGCTGACAGTAGAGAACCTCTTCATCTTTATTTCTCTCAGGACACTCTAGCTGGAGAAACGATGATCTGGACCCTCTCTCTCACACACACACACACACACACACAGACATATACGTCAGACATTAGCTTTGAATCACAATGCCCAAGAGGAACAAATGAAATTTGAACCCAAAATCTTCCCAGAGCTCTCCTCACGTCATGTACAGGCCAATATCACTGACTAGACATGCAGGAGAGGTCTCCTTTGGCCCGCAACCTCCAGAATGATCGTTCTGAAAGGTTTCTGGATCCTCACTCATCTGTACTCGTCCATTTTCACCTCCATTTCAGTCTAGTGTGGGTCTGCCCACTGCCACCATGAATGCTGTGGATATTCACAGCTCATATCTTATTTAACTACACGTTCTACCAGCTGAGCTCTCGCCGGTGCTCCGACTCACCAAAAGGAACGGTCACGGTTCTAGGGAACAAGCCCGGTCGGAGGCATCCGGTCCACCAAGCCCGGGGGAGGCGCTGAGCCAACTGGAGCGCCCCCATGTGAGACCTCCAGGTATTGTTCTGATCCGCTGCAGACCCACGACGCTCCGGCCCGCGTGTGCATCCCCAAGCTCAACACCGCAGACCCACGACGCTCCGGCCCGCGTGTGCATCCCCAAGCTCAACACCGCAGACCCACGACGCTCCGGCCCGCGTGTGCATCCCCAAGCTCAACACCGCAGACCCACGACGCTCCGGCCCGCGTGTGCATCTCCAAGCTCAACACTGCCGCATGCAGTAATGACACACGACTCCAGGGCAGATTTTCAGACGGCGGTGATAAAGGACGGACCCATTAATGTCCGTTCATAAGCATGGATTATCTGAGGAAGGCGTCGTATCTCACCTAAAGCCGAAAAGCAATCTGAGCTGCCGTTTATCCGTACATCTGACCACATATCAGTAAGCAGATGCTGGCCTGATGCTGGCCTGGTTGGCCCCTACTATCTAAACGGCTGCATGATACAAGCACTCAGAACTCTGATCATCTTCCCGTATACCGATATCAATGGTAAAAAATAACTACTTGTTTCCCGTTATCTTATATGCAAACCGTCAAATTTAAAAAGAAATAATAATAAAAAATGTATTTGTCCCACAAAAAGATTGCTATAAGAAAATTCCCAATACGTGTAATAATATTGACAGTACAATTCACAGTATGTGTAATAATATTGACAGTACAATTCACAGTATGTGTAATAATATTGACAGTAAAACTCACAGTATGTGTAACAATATTGACATTAAAATTCACAGTATGTGTATTAATACTGACCGTAGAATTCACAGTATGTCAATGAAGGGGATTCTGACTCTATTACTGGGGGTGCTATTTGGGTAGGAGCACAAAGCTGAGGATAAGGGATCATTATCTCGGGGGGTATCAAGGGATCCTGAGGCTGTCTACGGATGTTTCTTTCAAAGGCAGGGCGTGGCTTTTACATTACAGACACTGCATCTGCCGGCCTTGCTGGGCTTTGCCATTGTGGAAAAGGACAGAAGCTAGCAGCAACAGCACTTAACTGTAATATAACGGGCGGGACCCAGCATGACTGCAATAACCTACAAGGTTGGACTGACAGCAAGCTATATTGATAAGCACACAGCCAATTCCGATTGCTGATTGTCCTTAAATGACCCGCATAGACAGACGTTTCACCTCTCCCTCTCCCTCTCTTCTCTCTCCCCCTCTCCCTCTCTTCTCTCTCCCCCTCTGCAGGGGGGGAGGGGGGGCGCTTGCATCAGCAGGTTGGATCTCTCCAGACAGATCTGCACAGTAACGCCCCAGGAGATGGCTGTCATTTAGTTCAGTGTGCTGCACTAACATTTCATCAGCCTGTCCATATGACGTGGAGATGTAGCGAGTGGAATGTGAGCACACGTGTGTGTGGGTGTGTGTGTGTGTGTGTGTGTGTGTATGTGTGTGTGTGAAAGTCTACCCTTAGTTGATCAGGCGCACTTGCAGCTGGCATTATTTTACCCTGAATCATGTTGCATCATCCACTGATCCGAGGATATCAGGACATGGAAAATCTGTTCCCATGAAAACCCAAAGACAAGACAGAGAGACAGGAAAACACATGCATACAAACAGCAGATTTTTTATCAATTAAGTTTGTTTAAATTTTTTTACATATTCCTGAACATCCAGATATCTTTTTTTTGTCTTCCAAACATTTCCTAAATAGTTTTCTCCCTGACACATTTGTTGTGTCCAATTCACAATGATGGTCTTGCCTGCTGGATTGCCATAGATACGTTTTCTCTAACCAACATTAAGCTTGCATTTGCCTGACCTACCACAAGGGGTCACCACAGAGAGACAAAAAAATCAGTCCTCAGTGGGACTCCAAAGCACTGCCAAAACCTGGGTGCAAACTACTGACCGCAGCGACGCAGCTGTATTGCAGTGAAACCACTGGGCCACTTGGGGGCCTGCTCCTAATCTCTCTGTCCTAAGGCCTTGCATCCTGTGGCCCTGAGGGTCTCCATGGAGGTCTCCATGGAGACTATAATCACTAGAAACAGAATTGACACACACACACAGTGACACACAATCTTTCACTTTGTTGCGGTGCGGAGTACGTACCCTTTTGAAACCCTAAATAAATGTTCTACCTCCTTCAAGTTGTTATTAGAAAAAACACAAGAATTAACCAAATTATACTAGAGATTTTTTGTCCATTCATCACTGTCACCCAGACACACACACAGACACAGGCACATCCATACACACAGGTTTAGTTTATTGTAGAGTGAATATGAACCATCCCAGCACAGTTGCGGATACCTCTTGACTCCTTGATGGAAACCTGAACAACAAGGTTTAGGTGTTCCAATAAAACAATATCCACCCATGGGTGTAACACAGTTGCATCGGCTTCACACCCAATAGGAATGCTTGCTCACCTCACAAAACACAGAATTTCTACACTCGCCATAGATGTCCGTGTTCAACGAGAATCAAACACACGTACCAGCGCACTGAAGCCAAATGTCAGCATACTAGCAGTCTCCGTTACCGGTCTCTGCTCTGACAATAAACCATTTATTTTAGCTTCTTTTGGCGACACCCTAAAACACAGCCGTGAAAACGTCCAATTCTCCTCAAACGTACCCGTTCTAGATCAGTACGTTGACTGTGAGTTACAATGGTGCTAACCTTAACGCACGTCGTCAACTTCAGTGTCATTTCAGTGAGACATAAATCGGTCACCGGGTAGCAATCCCCTTGGTCGGCATGGTGTGCTTTGAGAGGCTGGCCGAGAAGCACTTCTTGCCCTCCGACGCTGTACAATAGCCACTGCCCTGCCCCACCTGGTCAGCAGGAACACCTACAGTTGGTGGTAATACTGTCTAACAACTACAGCTCGGCTGTGACACCAGAACAATGTGTCCGGAAGCTGACGGTACACGGCCCTGCTAGAGCATAAACTGCTCTGCGATCCTAGAGGCCAAGAGGCTCTCAAAGAAAACGAGGGGGAACCGCTCTTCTGTTGCGAAGACACAACCGCGGAGTGCCTGGTCTCCACCGACTACGAACTAGCCGGCAGGTAGGAGGCCGAGCCAGGCCAGAGTAGGGCCAGAGTAGGGCCAGAGTAGGGCCAGAGTAGGGCCAGAGTAGGGTCAGAGTTGAGCCAGAGTAGGGCCAGAGTAGGGCCAGCGTAGGGCCAGGCAAAGGATGTCCCCTAAAACCTCAGAAACATGACAGAGTTGACTGTGCACTTCAGGGGGGAGTAGAGAGAGCATTATGTTCCCAGCCTGCACATCGACGAGGCCCTGAAACGACCTGTTGTTCGGTTCCTGTATTTCCGCACAGCGCTACCGTCTCCCTCCATTCCCCCAGTCCAGCAAATAGAGAGAATGGAAATATGCCTCTTTTAAACCAGTGCTCCCGGGTGGCGCAGTAGTCTAAGGTGCTCTCTTATGCACCTAGGCTCTCCACCACAAGTTAGATAATGATATATATATATATATATATATATATATACCGAAATTACTTATGTTGCAGCATTCTTTTTTGCTTCCACTGCTCCTGGTGGCCATGCCAATGTAAACACCATTATTAATATTATCCAGAGCAAAGACATTTCAACCCATATTTAATAATATGGGTGCCTATCCTAGGAGAAAGCAAAGTGGCTTTCAATAGTTCAATTCAATAGTTTTACAATACCTATAAAACCCCACAAATAAATGGTTAAAATTAACATTTTAAATGGCCCATTCCAATGTCCAGCAAAGGGGAACACAAACCCCATTGCAGCTGGTGGACTGATTTGGAGAGGGCAGCGGGAAACCGACAGCACTAGAAGCGTCATATAGAGATGACACCAGTACACAACTCCATGGTTGTGGGTCTGCTATATCATGTGTGGTGATGGGGGGGAAGGGCTGTGCAAATCTGCAAATCTTGCATTCCATCCCCAGTGCCAAGGTGGGACTGCTAAAGGAATAACATATATAATATAGTAGTTTCCCTAGGAACCGCGGTACAACGATTCAAATCCCTGTGCAGAAAAAGGGTGCCATTTAAATCCTAGAGACACAGAGAAATGATATAGCATTGTTTCTAGTGAAAGCACTGCCCACAAGGTTCTAGATAACAATGTGTTTAAGTGTTAGACCTGTATCATGGTAGCACTGTATGTGAGATGAATATACACGCGACCAAACGACCAGGCAGAAATCCTACTCATTCATAAGCATTGACAGGTACTGACGTCCAGTCTCAGTGTATTGCCAAAGTCAACCCTGAATGTGTGATTACTTCGTCATGAAACCGTTACAGTTTTGCAGATGTTGCTGTGCAGACGGTATCACGTGGATATGGTGCAAATACACTCAGAATGTTTTTTCCTAACTCTGAATAACAATTATAGGCTTATGAAATATAAATTCAGCGTTCTCTTTACCTGGAGTTCACACCAAGCTACTTCCACCCAGGTGTCCGTGTCCAGACCTTTATAGACCGTCTTGAAGGACCCTCTCCCGAGCTCAGTATCGAACTTCAGAAACCGGCCCCCAGGTGAGGTGGACACGGCTTTTATCTCATTCTCATCTTCGTTCTCATCACTCCCCGCTTTTGCGATGGTCTCAGGCGACGGTGCAGCTGCATCATCTGATTTGGGTTCGGCCTCACTCCTTTCTTTCTCATCCGTGCTCACGCTCTCAGTGGCGCTGTCTTTAAGCCCAACTTGGCTCTCAGTGCTGGAGCTTTCCAGGACCTGGAAAGCCACGCGTGGTACAAGCGCGCGAGTTCGGGTTCGGTCCACGATGTTACGCAAGTGGACGCTGAGGACTGGAGTGCTGTTGACGCATTCTGGCGTGTCCAACGTTTGGTCGTCGGCGTCCGAAAACCACAAACTTCTACGAATGAACCTCTGGCGGACCAGTCCTCGGTAATCCGATAAGGGATACGCACTTGGGTCGCTTGCCCCCCGCAACGCAGCAGTTTCTATGTCATTTACGTTCCGCTCTCCGCCGTTTTCGTAGATACGGATGTTGGCATTGATGTCAGAATCTAAATTAGGCACCGAGGAGAATGTGGATCCAAGCGGCGGGTCCGAGCCCGAGTCCTCCCCGGAATCCATTCCCGGGAACTGTTTAGACAGTTATCGATGACATTCAGGAGCGACTGCTATCATGGTTCTTTCTAGCGTAGGGGAGTGCACACCTGCAACGTTCAAAAACACTGACGCAGTTAGGCAGCGTGAGTATACTTCCTTAAAATGATCTCACAAACCTACATAATGTCCATACAGTGATGACAAACACTTTTAACAGGTGTAATGTTGCCACTGATTGATTTAATGCGGCTCAGCTTATCATAAATCCAGCCTGCCAGCCAATTGAAATGTTGCATTTACATACTACATAGTAACTAACTCCTATTTGATGAACTTCTTATAAATCATATTGAATTGAAACGTGGTTTTCCAGAAGCAATCCGAGTGGTTTGTAGACGCCGAACTCTTGGGAGGTAGAATTGCTATGATAAACACTCACGTTTGTCCGGCCAGGATAGTTCCCTCGGTCTCTCTCTAATCCCTCCAAGACCCATCACTTGCCACTCTCACATACGCAGCTGTGGCCGCTGAATTCGTATGCTAGTCGATTCAATAGCTGGTTATTTGTTATCCGTTACGGCTATTTCTCGATCGAAAAGCAAGAATGGATTCAGGGAGGTGTGACCTCCACATTGAAGCATTCGCCCATGTATCGCCGGTCACGATGCGCCTCCGCTGGGGGCAGATCCTCTCTTGAGCGCTGTTCGGCAGCTGAGTAGAAGCGCTGATCAGATTGCTTGTTCACTGCGGCACAGTTTTCTTCCCAAGCTTCTCAGCATTTGTTCGGGCCGAATTTGTCCACCGTATCTCTCAGATTACACTTCATATGCCAAGGAGACAAGTCAATTTAACACACGAACCCACGCCCCTAGCAACAACATGTATCCAATAAAGACGCACGTTTCTAGGCGGAACACTCAGCCTCCGTGTCACGGGTTTTTAAATCACTTGCAGTGTCCTCCCATCCTCTGCATGACGCTACGAGCTCCGGTGAAGGACCGATAGCCCAGGGTGTTCCAATGCCCCGCAGAAACCTCAAAAATATAACCTCAAATTGATTATTATAACCTATACGTAATTGAACAGAACATAAAATACATTGGAATTTATTCGTGGCATATTATATGCCAATTGTAGCCAAACTTTTACCCAAGTGATTAACATGCCACATTGAAATAAAATGAATGAAGAAAAATGCATAAATGCCACAAGCACCCCATAAATGATGACAAAATATTTTTTATATATTTAATTTGAAATCCTTAAAACATAATTTGCTTCTAGAATAGTTAATTGAGTGATATTAGCTTACATAAACATAATAAGAAAATATTCACAATTAAGGCATTAAAAATTACGAGTATAGTTGTTGTAGTCAGGATGGCGGCTCTGCGGAATAAACCTGACCCAATGTCGGAGTTACGTAGACAAATCGTCTCTACAATTAAATAACTCACGACAATAAAAAAAAACTGACGCTAAATGCTTGCCAGGTTTGTGTTCAAGAGTCAAAGCGTAGCTGACTCAGAATGACAGTTGTGTCTGAAAATCCTGCTAATTGTTTTCATACACTGTACATGTCAAAGGTTTGGAAACGCCCAATGGGCAACTGGGTCTATTGTTTCCCGCTGTTGCTGTCCACCATCTCCCACATGTTTCCTGCTGATCCCTTCGATAAGAACCACTGTTGCAATGTTTTTTGTAGTTTGGATATCAAAAGTATGACAATTTTTTATTTACTTGACTTTTCATGTTATTTGAACTGAATTTGTGTAATCCAAGGGATGGAACTTTGGTTTTTATTTAAATTATTTTAAATGTTGTCTTAATTTTAAAGAGAAAACCAACTTAGACTGAGATCTCATTCACAGTGTTGTGCAGTATTACAACAATAAACCGAAAAAACCTAGTCAAAATACAGATTTGAAAGACATATTAAGAATAGCAAACACAATTCATTGTAAAATGGTCTTCCAACAATTGTTTAAACTTATTTCAAGCACATTTCAACTTAAGGTGTTCCTGCAGAAGTTCCCAGAAGTGGGGGACATCGGTAAACAGTTTTGCCCCTGTTGGGATGAACCAGAGATACCTTAAGCACTTACCAGACCTGTGAGCCTGCTTGATATGTGCTACTTATCCAAATCAATGTCAAGGAAAGATCATCACAAAGTTACTGTAGGATGGCCTTATAAAGAAAGACAGAATGGGAATTGAGGCTATCCCCCTGGAATAGCTTTGCACCATAAAGATAATTTCCTATATTTCTACAAAACTAAATATATACATCCATTGCCAAAAGTTAAAAAAATTACTCAAGTATGGTTTACACAAAGTTTGCTGCTGTAGTGTTTTGTCAGATGTCACTATGGTATACTGAAATATAATTACAAGCATTTTATGAGTTTTAAAGGCTATTATTGACAATTACATTAAGTCCATGCAAGGAGTCAATATTTGCAGTGTTGACCATTCTTCTTTAAGACCTCTGCAATTTGCCCAGACATGCTGTCAATTAACTTCTAGGCCACATCCTGACAGCCCATTCTTGCATAATCAATGCTCGGTGTTTGTCAGAATTTGTGGGTGTTTGTTTGTCCACCCGCCTCTTTAGGATTGACCACAAGTTCTCAATTGGAATTAAGGTCTGGGGTCTTTCCTGTCCATATTTTGTTCCACAAGCCACTTAGTTATCACTTTTGCCTTATGACAAGGTGCTCCATGATGCTGGAAAGGGCATTGTTCCTCATTAAACTGTTCTTGAAGGGTTCGGAGAAGTTGCTATCTGAGTATTTGGGGCTTCCTTGGAGGAAGCCCCACCCTCCTTTTAAAGCCTTGTCTTTGTCAACACTCTCACCTGTGTTAATAAGAGGATCGCTGACATGATGTCAGCTGGTCCTTTTGTGGCAGGGCTAAAATGAAGTGGAAATGTTTTGGGGGATTAAGTTTGTTTTCATGGCAAAGAGGGACTTTGCAATTAATTGCAATTCATCTGATCACTGTTAATGACATTCTGGAGTATATGCAAATTGCCATTATAAAAAACTATGCAGCAGACTTTGACACATTATATTGTGTCATTCTCAAAACGTTTGGCCAAGGCAGTATATTTGCCTTAACAATGAAGGCCCAAAATACCTCATTTCGCATTACACCGTCAAACAAATCAGAACCACTTTGAGAGGTTGCATCACAAGCTACATAATGGTTATTTTTTAGCTAACAACTTTTGGCCGACAGTCAAAATGTAAAAGTATGAGATGTAAAGTCAGATTTCAAGATGTAGGACTGACAGTGCATGACATAGATGTTGTAAATGCAGTCTACACTACAGATCTGGTAAAGAGGTTCATAGATTACCACCCAAAATATTTTAAATGCATGAAGGAAGATTGTAAATCTCCCCATTGATGTTGGCATATGCAACCAATAAGAAATGTTTTTAGGATTATGACCCCAACATCCCTAGGGAACGTGTTGTAATCTCCCTGGTGCAGTGAATAGTGTTTTTAGTATGAAAACACACAGACCACTATCTGTTATTCTTATTTAGCCGCCCTAGAGGGCGCCCTAGAGCGATTAATTTACTAGGGGCTTTTTCTGTTCTGTGTATTTTTTAAGAGACAGGAGCAGCGCAGGTCCTTTTGAGGGCGCTTAGCAACATTTCAACATTTCATTTGGAGCCCCCTCTCCCTTATCGGCCAAGGGCTCCCTAGCAGTCCGAGGACCCCAAGCGACAGCTTATGTCGCTAATGCCTAGAGTTTTTATAGCAATCACCAATTGGTGTGTACTGTCAGTTATACTAGAGAATGTGAGCAGTTGGAAAAGAAACCATGTCGTTGAAACTAATGTTAAACTGATCCTTTGTATTGGATGGCTCTGCAATACATCGGATCAATTTCCATCTCATGGCAAATGCGAAGGTTTACCGGAAAAGTATATTTTTGCTTGTTGTTGATGAGCTAACAGTCTCTATATTAATTTAGGTTAAGTAAAGTGATCAAATAGAATAAATTACAGAAGGCGATTTGCATGACAGTGCATGACAATTTCTGACCGGCCACTGTTTCACGTAGAAGATACAATACTGCTGAAGTAAATGTATTTGAATGATTATAGGTTTCCGAAGATGTAATTCGTACCTCTTTTATTAGGGGGAACCCTAAAGAATACCTTGTTTTTTAGATGGGCAGTCCTCAATGACAAGCCAATGCACTGTCATGCCTCATTCATAACGGAATTGGAAACTCCAGTGTCTACTAACTATGATGTTGGTGCTTTCAAGACAATTTGGGTTTCCGACATGAAAATCAGTGACGTCGTTTTATAAACCTGTTCTTTTCCCAGTTTCCCCCAAAAAATTTCTTAGCATTCGACCAATTTATCTTGATTTCGCCTGCCGAGAGAAATGGAACGATCCTACAAAGTGAGACGGCTCGTGGAAGCATCCAGCGGAAAAGGCTCGCTCTCCTAAACACCTCTTCGGTCTTTATGCTTAAAACAATAACCCCAGAACAATTAATTAATTAAAATCTCTAATGTTAAATTGAAAAAGTTCTAATAGTGTTTTGTCTGTAAAATGTTACCCTGGCCTGATTATCTAAAATGGTAAAAATGCGGTTTTATATCTTGTTTATTTATTAACTTAATCTGTGGAGAATCAATCTGGTAATCTGCAGATAATCGGGTTTTCCTAACTAACGTGTATGTTAATCAGGGAGCCAAGTAGAAATCCTTCACAAATTCGATTCAGTTCAAACAAGAAGAGCCATTCAAATAGAGCCGTGCGTTCGTGTTCACTGGTAGAAACGCCTCCAACATAAATTCTCCTCCTTTTATTTTACACAGCGACCAAC
Source organism: Novumbra hubbsi (assembly GCA_016801125.1). Classification (NCBI taxonomy): domain Eukaryota; kingdom Metazoa; phylum Chordata; class Actinopteri; order Esociformes; family Umbridae; genus Novumbra; species Novumbra hubbsi. The sequence goes on from JACXGK010001894.1 coordinate 23,272, forward strand.
TGGGCGGGCAGAAGGGCACTGGCACTTAATAAACAACAACAACACGGAATCTCCAAACGCATTTGGATATAACTCACGTTACCTCAAATTCAGTAGTTAAGAACCAAAAATGGCGACTGAACGCATGGAAATGAATGGAATTGGCGAACGAGAAAGCGGAGAAGAGGTAAGATGAAAATAGTCGGAGTCTGGAAAACGGAAACCGATACGCCAGCTCAGTAGCGTATCTAATGCATTATAAAACAGAATATTAGACATCTATACTACCGGTTAATGCATCTCCGTTACGATGAAGAACGCAAGCCTTTAGGTTCGCCCACCATAAACACAACTCAATGTCGGCTCATTGATTGAGATAATTCTAGACTTGGCAGACTAACTTTTCTTTATGTTGTACTTAAACAAGATACATGTAAATATATCACCGTCATAATTAATGTCAACCCAATATTCCATAGCTGAACTACTAGTGTATAATTAGCCAGTATTGGCCTCATAGGATGCATCACCGTCCTAAGACAAGGACTCAGTTGAAGTGCATGAAATAGTGTTGCCGGGTATTTTGGCCTTGAAGCGATTTGAGGTCGCTGCTAAAGACGTGCAGTAGATTAATACGTGTATTACAATTCATTAAATGTTATTAATACGGCTTGTGGTGATTGTAATGCTTTTCAGGAAAAATATCTATAGCCTACTGCAATTTTTTCACCTGTTGTCATGAGGAATGATCTTTTAAAAGTCCGGATAAACAGTGTAGGCCTATTATGTCATTGCAAGCGCAGTGTTGGTGTACCGGTTTTAATGATGAATACATATGCACGTGACTAAAACCCCAAACATAAATGACATGTTGCTTTGGTTCATGTTTACAGCTGAGTTTGTTATAGTTATTTGAATTACTTACCATTTGAAGCCAACCTTGAAATTAGACTATAGCTTCTACCAGAGTAGAAGCTATAGCCTAATTGATTGAGCATCAGTTGAGAATTAGGGGTGAGATCATAAACACGCCCATTTCGTACCCATATAATTTCGTTATATCATGCAATTTGGACAATACATTATTGTATTGAATATCAAAGTTTCAGAGGACTTTCAAAATACTTTCTTTAATGATTCTGCCAGCTAAAATATTGCTATGGGGAATAAGGATCTAGTACAGGTACAATTTTGATGAAATTGTAGATTGTGCTTGCGGTCACACCAGCTGTGTCTGGCAAAAAGTTAGGAATATCATGTGGTTGAAGTCAATGCCATTTCATTGTCCCTGCATAAACAGTACTGTAGCTAGCTAGTATTACTTGAAAACATCAAAACTGGCATCGTTTGCATGGCCTCGTTAACGTAAGTGGCTAGGTAACTGGCGTTCATTGTTGCTAGCTACCCATCGTTCAGTGTGTTTGAATGTTTTCTAAACCTTGCAAACAAAAACTTCCACAACATAGTAGCAACACCATTGGAAACGTGACACACATTTTGAAACCTGTTATGTGTCCGTAGTTCAAGAACTCTAGGAGGTGTTAGGGTAGCTATAATAATAAATACATGTATTATTACACTGTTATAACATAATCATATTCAGATGAAGGTATTTATGAGAGTCAAACTGCTGAAGAAGCCTACACATGAAATGATGGGTAAGCCCCCAGACATGAGATAAACTTGGTAAATGTGGTGGATTCCTACAGAAGAGGGAAGCCACATTACTGAATGAGGTAACCGTCTGGTCAGCTATGAAATTCCCCTATTGGTCAAGGCAACAGCTCTGAGTGCTTAATGCTGGGAGATTTGTATTAGTATTGGCTGTAAAATGCCACAGAGAGACAACATTCTTGTGGCGCCGAGGTAAACACCCTCCACCAAGCAAAAAGCAATGGCTCTTAGACCGATTTACTACATTGGAGTAGCCACACCAACAGAGCCCTTCTTGTCGTAAATAGCGCACTCGGAAATAGGGTGACAGTGGGATACAGTGTTTGAATGTTTCTTTTGACAAAAAGAAATAAGTGACAGTTGTTTACTTTTAACTGCAGGGGCAGTTTATCCATGTCCCTTACGGTCAACCAATACTTAATGGTCCAATGATCTGCAGGGCACACAGAGATGCTTAACTCACTAACCAGAGTGTGCTTACTCCTCTGAATTAATAATTAAGATAAAAAGGACAATCAACTAAAAGGGGCTGTACATACAAATGAAAAAGATCATTTCAACAACCCTGTAATTGCCCCCAATAGTTAATTTAAGGTTGCCAGCTGTGCTCTTTGGAGAAACCTTTGGATATCTTTAATACGTGGTACACTCTTCAAAAATAAACATTATTCATCCCTCTGTGAGCAAAGTGACGTCACAGCCTGGGAATCTGGAAATAATTGACTGGGTTACACAGATGCAAATCTGTTAGTTTCAGGTTGTAATGGTCATTAGGTATAGAAACTACACAACAGAATTCTTACTTGCCGGTTTCTTAACAAATGAATGAATATTCTACAATGGCAGGAATAATAATACAGGACATATCAGCTGTAATATTTACATAGATATTTTTTAACAAGTCAGTAGTGCATGTGTGTGTGTGTGTGAGAGAGAGAGAGTTTATGTTTGCCCAGTCAAACAGAGTCGGCGTGGGATGGCTGGTGAACTTCTCTTAGCGAGGGAACCTCCTGTTTAAACACCATGTGGTCGATGATAAGACATGACTATATTACAAAAAAATATCCTGACGAGTTTTCTTCACTCGATGGAAAGTGTCTTGCTACGGTTTGTTCAGTCTAGTTGTGCTTTTAAAACAGCCCATATGAACCTTGAGTTGTTCAGTTGATGTACTACCAGTGTGAGTGTGAACGAGGAGGGAAGAAGTCAGACAGGAAAGAGAATGGGTGGTGGACAGAACACAAGTAACACGGCCATGTGGTGTGCAGTGGGTCCCACGCGCCATTATCTGTTGTTACCAAGCGGATGTACTGAGTGGAATGTGTCATTCACTGAATTAACTTAACCTCAGCCGGTATAAACACTCTGGAGGCCCACAGGAGAACGTCTCCCCTTATCCCACGAGGGAGGACACAGTCTCAAGTGGGAGAAAACAGAGAGGCACCCAAACTAAGAGGCCATGAGAATGTTCCTCATGCAGCAGAGCATTATTGTGAATGCAGCCATATTGGAATCCTGCCCATGTAAAGGGGAGGAGAGTTGGGAAACAACACAGTGGGAACAATAACACAATGGACATGAGATAGACAACAACACAGTGGGAATAATAACACAATGGATAGGAGAGATAGACAACATCACAGTGGGAATAATAACACAATGGACAGGAGAGATGAACAACAACACAGTGGGAATAATAACACAATGGACAGGAGAGATGAACAACAACACAGTGGGAATAATAACACAATGGACAGGAGAGATGAACAACAACACAGTGGGAATAATAACACAATGGACATGAGATAGACCACAACACAGTGGAAATAATAACACAATGGACAGGAAAAATAGACAACAAGACAGTGGAAATAATAACACAATGGATAGGAGAGATAGACAACATCACAGTGGGAATAATAACACAATGGACAGGAGAGATGAACAACAACACAGTGGGAATAATAACACAATGGACAGGAGAGATGAACAACAACACAGTGGGAATAATAACACAATGGACAGGAGAGATGAACAACAACACAGTGGGAATAATACAACAAGCGGAAAACACGGCCCAAGGAAGGAAGTGACAGAGGGGGGAGACCTAAACACAAGAATGAGGGAATTTGAGGGTTATTAGTCATTGAAAAAAGCCTGCTGCTTCTTCAGGATAACTAACTCCCAGTATCCATTGCTAGCCTCGACCCAAGAAGAGCCTTTTCCCTCTGTGGTACGTGTGTTTTCAGAGGATGTGGAGGGGCCAATCATGTGCACCATTTCTGTCTGGTTAGTTGGTAGATTGATAGATGGACGAGAGAGAACTTTACCCAAAACAGTAGCCACAGTAGCCACATAGTGTTCAAATGACATATAACGTAAATGCAGTACATGTCATAGGATTTATGATACTTAACATATATATCTGAAAGGACATACTACAAAATGATTGGTAATTGAATGGGTGGTAAATATCATAACGTTTTACATTTTTTAGTTCCTTCACAAGAGAGTTTTTTCTGAAGGTTTGTGAATTAGTCAAGTTCTGGCTGAAGGCTGTCGTCGACATTCTGAATCACCAGAACTACTAACTTTGTCAAAGCAGAGACAGAATATGCCTTACTGTGCTGGCCACTAAGATATCTTGTATTCAGTTCAGCTGCTTTAATAGGGTCCTGGGATTTATACATTTTGTGTAATAGAAGTCTTATATTCACTGCTTTTACAAGGTGTTTAGCACTGTGTTTTGGACATTTACAGCTGTCTCATACTCTTTGTAAACTACTGAACAAAAAAAACTATATTCTGCACTGTAATAGAAGTTTACGTGTTTAGTATAGACACTGTGTCTATTGATCTACATGTTTAAGGTATGCACAATATCCTTCCTCAAGACAAAAACACTATTTGGTTCCTCATTTCACATGATCTGGACACGCTGCCCTGCATGTTGGTGGAGAACAGAACTTACTCCACTGGGTCAAGGGCTTCTGAAGAGAGGTCACAGCTCGTTACTTCACTTCTGACCTGCGCTGTAAACAGAAGTCATGGGCAATGTCACACTTCCTGACCAGGTCCAACATCACTTTCATTTCCCACAAATCCCTCCAATAGAAATCTCCAAAATGTCCTCAAAGGTCATTGTGACATAGTAAACGGTTACTGGTGTTAACACAGTATAATGTAGAATAGCTTTTTATATTCAGGATATGCTTTATTAAATGTGCACTCTGGAGTATAATTTCAGCCTGCAGTTGAAAAACTGCTCATGAGCTGAAGTGGTTCCCCGTTGATTGTGTTAACGTGCCAAAAATGCTTATTTTGCGATTCACATGTTCCAAATCTGTATTTGTCCCACGCTTCTTCGACAACAGGTGTTGAGTAACAGTGAACCGTGCAACAACTTATTTCCCAACATATTGTACACATTTGGTGCTTCTGTCTAGGTTTACCTTCCACCATATCATGACCAGGGTTACGGGTGGGAACATGGTACATTATGAACTGTGTGTGATTCACCGGGTCCGCGTGGAACTGACAGCCCCGGTGTGCTTTTCTCGCTGTTAGGTTTCGGCGCCCCGTCGTAGGAGAGCGGGTGGTCAACTAAACATGAACCATTATGCAAACAAAAAGAGCGCCGCAGAAAGCATGCTTGACGTGGCGCTACTCATGGCCAACGCCTCCCAGCTGAAGGCTGTCCTGGAGCAGGGCTCGGAGTTCACCTTCTACACGCCCCTCATCACGCTCATCTCCATCTCGCTGAGCTTGCAGATCATCGTGGGCATCCTGCTCATCTTCATCGGTGGGTCTCGGTTTTGGGTCGGTTCAGATTCATTATTCTTAAAAAAATATATATATACATATACTTTGTGAAGCCTAAAAACAGAAAGGACATTTTATTAAAATGTTACTATTGCCTCAGGGTCAATTAAGAACACAGTGTATCTGTTGGGCTCTGGAGATTATAGACACTATCTGTTGGGCTCTGGAGATTATAGACACTATCTGTTGGGCTCTGGAGATTATAGACACTATCTGTTGGGCTCTGGAGATTATAGACACTATCTGTTGGGCTCTGGAGATTATAGACAGTGTATCTGTTGGGCTCTGGAGATTATAGACACTATCGGTTGGGCTCTGGAGATTATAGACAGTGTATCTGTTGGGCTCTGGAGATTATAGACACTATCTGTTGGGCTCTGGAGATTATAGACAGTGTATCTGTTGGTCTCTGGAGATTATAGACAGTGTATCTGTTGGGCTCTGGAGATTATAGACACTATCGGTTGGGCTCTGGAGATTATAGATAGTGTATCTGTTGGGCTCCGGAGATTATAGACACTATCTGTTGGGCTCCGGAGAATATAGACACTATCTGTTGGGCTCCGGAGATTATAGACACTATCTGTTGGGCTCTGGAGATTATAGACAGTGTATCTGTTGGGCTCCGGAGATTATAGACACTATCTGTTGGGCTCCGGAGATTATAGACAGTGTATCTGTTGGGCTCTGGAGATTATAGACAGTGTATCTGTTGGGCTCTGGAGATTATAGACACTATCTGTTGGGCTCTGATGCTGGCTTCTTTTTGATACTAGTCATGAATACACAACCCTACGCAACACTGGAATCTGAAGGGGGACCATGTAACATGTTCCTTCTGTTCACATGTGTCACAGGAGATTTCTCTCCCCACTATACAATGTTTTGACAAAACTAAATTAGTGTTTCTGTTGGGGGCCAGCGTTTTCCATATTACTTTGATTGACACATGCAAACATCTAAAAAGTCCAATAACACATGTGCTTGCATGTTTGTATGTGGAAAATGTTGGAACATACTCTAGGCCAGGGGAGGGCAAACTTTTTGGCTCGGGGGCCACATCAGGATTTTGAAATTAAAACAGTCTTTACAGCAGCAGTTTTACGTCACAAATTGCAATTGACAGGCCCCCTGTCAGGGCCCGGGCTTAGTCCGGACCAAGGTTTATTTCTTGGTCCCCGTGGTTTAGTTCCCCTGATAGCTCTCTGGATTTACGCATGCCATTTCCCATACTGTCACCCACCTTCCCATTAAGCACACCTGCCAGCAATTCTCTCATCAGCACCACACTATTTCAACCTCACTCCCCCCAATTGTTTTTGCCAGTTTAACGCCAACCTAGTGTTTTGTTCCCTGTATGGTACGTCTTGGACTTCCTTACCTACCAGTCAAAAGCCTTTTCTGCTATTTCAGCAGTTCTGCTTGTTTGAATTTGTCCAGTCCATTTTCCCCAGGTGTTTTTTCCTCCCTGCCTTCTGGGGTTTTTGCACGCGCCCAGTTTTTTTCCCCGTCTCCCCCCCGTTATCCTCCAGCCCGTCGTGACAGACCCAGCGTAAAACCTGGAAGAGCAAGCAACAACAAGAATTGAGCGGAACGAATAGTTTGGCCAATCGTTTTTTTTAATGGAGGAGACTTTGTTTCCCTCCATTGCACAATGGTAATCACATTTTCAAACAAGAAGTAAATCAGGAAATTAGCAACTCTCACAATGTTTTTACTTGTAATTGATTTTCTTTCTAGAATGTCCCAAACGTGAATAACCCACAGCCTGTGAATGTCCACCAGACACATTCAGCACATACTGCTCCCTTATCTGACTGCTCAGAAAGAGAAGTCTAGTCTGTCACACACCAGGCTATAGCTCCCTTATCTGACTGCTCAGAAAGAGAAGTCTAGTCTGTCACACACCAGGCTATAGCGCCCTTATCTTCACCCCCAGGGTCTCCCTCTGTGTGGGTGGTAGAGTTAAAGAAAAAACCCATTTGACACCGTTTTGTTCATCCATTGCATTGCTCCTCTGACATGGTTAAGTAAAAAATACTCAGTTGACAATACATGCATGTCCTGAGGGGAACCGCTAATGTTGAAGAAAGGGTGGGAATTCAAAAAATGCTTTCCTCACCACTGAGCCATGTAATGAATAGAGGTGACAGCTGACTCCGCCAGTGGAACTCCTTATGGTAGAGTCCACAAGTTCACTTGTCCAATGTTGACAACTCTCGGATAGACACGACCTGTCCTCTCATGTGGTTCTTTCTTTCCAGATCCTCGGAGCCAGTAAGATAAGCCTTAACATGGTGTGTTTCTGTCTAATAGTGAAGTGGAATCTGAACGATGAGAGCCTGCACTTCAAGCTGGACATCCTGGAGAACATCACCACGGCACTCGTCTTCGTCATTGTTGTAGTAAACGTCTTTATTACGGCCTTTGGTGTCCAGAAGCCCAATTCAAAGTCCTAACTGCCCTGCCTGCAGGTATGATACTTGTGGTATGTACACAATATGATTGAAAACGCATACAAGGAACTGACTTGGCATTATCTTAATTGCTGTTATTTTGCAGGTCAAAGGATGTCAGGGACCCAGTCTTCCGTAGGCCTCAAGCCAGTACATCTATTGTGTCCAAAGACAAAGGTGGATCAACTCAACAGCCTCACACTGTCCGTTCATGCTCATGGGTCGTTTCAGAAGCCATTACAAACTCACCATATTGGTCCTTATTTAGGACCTCAGTCCTATGTGGGCTGCTATTACATGTTGGGAGAACATTACATTTTCCCAACCAATATAATACCTTTTCAAATATATAACTCTTAATAAGAGTTATTTTATTTTGAACTTTTGTTATAGAAATGCTACAGACCTAGCTGATTGTGTGTGTGTATGTATAAAAGTTTCCTCGGCCTTTAGCTCTGTAGAAAAACTGCTATTGTCATATTTTTACCAAGCCAAGCAAAGCCCAAAGGTCTGCGGATTCTGCCTATTCGTGTTTGTGTTGTGAAAGCCGCGTCTACAACCCAGGCTAAACATGTGGACGTCATTGCACAGCTATTTTGTAACAAATGATCCGAGTCACAATATATTCCGGTGGCATTGCAGCGGCCTCTAGTGGTCCGCAGAACAATTGCAGTGAATTAAAAATACCCAGCATATTCTGCAATGAGACAGTGAACAAACTCTGCAGTGCAATGAGAATGCTGCTTCATGTAATCTCATCTCTATGCAAATGATAGTTCTATCAGATGTTTTTGTTAGAATATTAATATATAAACTGCTCGAAAAAAAATAAGGGAACACTTAATCATCACAGTATAACACCGAGTCAATTTAATCAATCTATCCTGTTAGAAGGCACAAGCGTTTGTAAATTAATGTCAACTGTTTTGGTACAACTGAAAGTGACAACGGGTGCACTGGAGAGGCCACAGCAAGACAACCCCCAAAAAGGGAATGGTTTTGCAGGTGGTGACAACCGACAATTGCGCTCTCCTTATCCATGCTGACTGATTCTTCTCTAGTCTTGCTAGTGTCCTTGTCACTTCTGGTAGCATGAGGCGGTAGCTGCAGCCCGTTCCGGTGATACAGAAAGTCCCGCTCCTCCAGGATGGCACATCTATACGTGCCGTCACCAGAAGGTTTGCTGTATCTCACAGTAGTCTCAAGAGTATGGAGGAGATACCAGGAGACCATTACACGAGGACAGGGCTGTAGAAAAGCATCAACCCAGCAGTAGGACCGGTATCTGCTCCTTTGTACAAGGGGAACAGGATGTGGAACAGACCCAGCTCAGCCCAGCAATGTGCAACTCGATTGGCATTCGACAGAGAACACCAGAACTGGCAGGCCTGTCATTGGCCCCCCGTTCTCTTTATTGATAAGAGCAGGTTCACACTGACAAGTGACAGAGACACATGTGGTGAACATTATGCTACCTGCAACATCATCCAATATTACTGGTTTGGTCAATGATGGTATGGGGAGGCATATTCTTGTAGGGTTGCCCGGCCTCATGTGGCCTGAGTGTGTAGGCAGTTCCTGGATGACGAAGGCAGTGATGACATTGACTGGCCCTCACATTCCCAAGATCTGAATCCAATTGAGAACCTCTGGGACGTTCTGTATCGATGCATCCAACGCCACCAAGTATCATCACATGCTGTCCAGGAGCTCACTGATGCCCTGATCCAGGTCTGGCAGGAGCTCACTGATGCCCTGATCCAGGTCTGGGAGGAGCTCACTGATGCCCTGATCCAGGTCTGGGAGGAGCTCACTGATGCCCTGATCTAGGTCTGGGAGGAGCTCACTGATGCCCTGATCTAGGTCTGGAAGGAGATCCTCCAGGACACCATCTGTTGTCTCATCGGGAGCCCCGACATTGTCGGGAGTGCATAGTGGCACGTGGGGGCCACGTACACTCCTCTGTGATGAAAATCACCCAAGTTGGAACAGCCTGTGATTTCAGTTGTTTAATTCGATTTTTCCGTGAAGGTTTGAATCCAGCCCTCAGTCGGTTGGTGAGTTTTGTTTTCATTGACCGTTGTTACGTCATTTTCTCAACAAATTACACGATGTCCAGTAAAGATTTTTATCTTTAATGGAATTCCTTCATCAAGGCCTGATGTGTGATTTAAGGGTTTCCCTAATTTTTCTGGAGAGTTTATAAACTGTAAATTTGAGGTAAATTTAGCAGCATTGGGACATGTAAGACCCAAAGCAATGTATAGTATAGCTTTTTATATGGATTATAGTTTAGTTTCATACTTTGTTTCTTTATAACTGTATGCAGTTGAAATGCATGATTCTTATTATTCTTATTATTATATTTGTCATTAAAATACAATTTTGTTGATATATTTTTATTTGTATTGTCCATGCAACAAAAGGCTTGTACATACATTACATAGTAAAAGCCAAAAACAGTACATAGCGAAACATCAAACAAATACACTGAATATAATTCATAATGAAGGCACTTGTCAGTCAGTTAAGCAACCATTATTGTCTTCTTGGTAAATCCCGACATCCACTGAAGTAGAATTTGTATTTAGAATTCATGGAAATCACTGAATGATTGCTATGTGGAGGTTATGATTTATCCCTTAGAGTATACAGAGATATGACACAACATGTTATTGTCATCACAATCAAATGTATACATTAGGAATGTGTATATAGGTGGAGAGTGCATCCTAATATAAAACTGCGTAACAAATTTTATCGATTTTCCCCATTAACAATATTTATCGTCCCAAACAAGACAAATTAGTCAACATGGGCTTCATGTATTTTTTAAAAGAAAACTTTAAGATGTCAGTTAACAATCTCTGGAAACATTTAATAGCATTTGAGGAAAGTGAACTGAAAAAAACATGGTTGAGACCACAAATTAATTACTTTGCATTGACTTTGTAGTGGGAAAATAAAAAAATATTGAAAGGTAATAATTTCTCTGAAAATAAAACACCTAATCCCCAGGAGAGTATTGAACCAATGTATCCTGACAGTTCAAGTTAACATATTTGCACATAAACTGACCCTTACCTAGTTATTGAGCTTCTACCATAACACATAGTGATTCCTCAAATTTAAAAGGCACATTATTTGGTAGACACTTAACCCAAGACCAACAACATGATATTATATTCATGTTTCTCCCTTACAGGCCTCCCTGACAACAGCGATAACGCCTCAAAACAAATTTCAATACATGTAGTGCTTGGCTGGTTTTGAATGAAAAACCATGGACATCCCTGCATATAAACACCCGCTTTGGCATACACTGTAAATAAAACAATGCAGTCTATGTTTCCCGGTTTCGACTGCTTTGGCTCTTTGGGTATTCTGTACAACCAGACAGAACCTCTGGTGCCATTCAGTAACAGGTTTTTCATGAGTGTAACAATGGTCCCTTTCATCAGGGCAGAAATATCCTGACTAATATCTAGTCATTATTAGGAAAATAGAAGTCCATAAAAAACAATATGGTTGTCAGGGAAAGTTAAATCCTGAAGTCATATGATGTTTACAGAGTTGTAATAATCAATAAAAAGGGAGGTTCACCCATTTTTACATGTGGCATTTATACATTATTTTGTCTGTGTTTATAGGGGGTTAATGTTTTTTTTTCTTTAAATAAAACATTGGTTTGTCCAGTTAGCATGGCCACTGCATCAGTTTAGACACATCTACACTAATTGAAGTTGGTTTCGACAAATGTTCATTATGCATGTTAATAACTCACTTGTCAATTTGACAACAAATATTCTCTGTAACACAAGAACACATGAGAATGCCTTTCCAGGATCAACTACAAGCATTGAAAAATAACATCACGTGTTCAAATGAGTGGACTGCCACTAAAAAGGGAATTTATACTGCCGAGTCAAACCAAAATGTACTGGCCTGGCCTGTTGAACAGCAGTTAACCTTAGTAGCAGGGCCCAGTTGAGTGTGGCGTGGTAGTGTGAAAATGGTATTGCTGTAGTATGTACTTCCAGAAGCACCATTGCAGAGTTTGGTTGTGGTCCTGTAGACAGACTCACTACTTCCTGATGGGGTCTTCAGTGTACCATATGAGAACCTCCCGGGCTCGCCTTCCCAGCCCAAGGGAAGCCATGCTTAGAGCCCTGCTGCCCACCGTAACCCTGGCCTCTGTAGAACCACACACAGACGGTTAGTTGTTTTTTCTAAGATCACTCGGGCCACTACACATATTTTCAGGAGTTAACTAAAACACGGTCTTGAGAAAGTCAGTTTGACAGGTTCTGCAGTCAATAGAGATATGATTTCAGAGATATGATCTTTTACAAGCAATTGTGATTAGATCCATTATTTGTATACAATAGGCTTTACAGGGGAATCTAAACTACAACGACACTGATGGATAGGCAATGACCTGAACTTAAAGCCCCAATAAATGACTAATACTTCTTTCAATGTGGTTGTGAATTAACGCCAGGCACGGCCTCTTGCAATGTTTAAAACGATGTTTTTAATTAGTCAGTGCAACAGGAAAGTGTGTGGATATGGCTTCCCCTTGGCTTCCCCTTGTATTGTACAATATGCCCATGTTTTCCATTGGCCTATGTGGTACATTCTTTTTATTGATCACTTTGTAAGTCCCCGAGTATTCAGTCATTTTAGAAAATCCCTCAATTAGGGGGGGGGGGGGCTGGTCTTGATGTTCTCTGAAGGGTGGCCAACCCTTGATAATGGATAAGTACTGTAGTTTTGGAAAATATGTCTGGATAGTGTAAACTTGGGCTGGTCAGGTTACTCAACGCACAAATCTTCTGATTCCAGCCCAAAACCCTCTTGAACTATTTCATTCGTGTTTGAATGTAAATGTTATGTAAATCTTTACGCTAGACAAATGTATCTTGTGTAGTGTGCATAGGCCCATGGGGTGGGGAATCTGTCTTCTATATCAATGCCCAACAGATATACAGCTGGTTCTGTGAGATTAGAGGGACAGACAAAATTTGCAAAGCAAATGTGTTTTACCTGGCCTTTGATTATTTTACTGATTTCGACATAGTTGTTCTGTGATTTTTCTTTGATTGATTTGTGAAATAAGGAGACACAATGTTGGGGCATGGTTCTAAAACAATTCATACAACCTCCTACACAAAAGATGTACAAAGGAAAATAACCTGACAAGAAATACTCACCGCCGTAGTAATACAGTAACGCCACCCCCACAGCAACACTGAAACAACTCAGGAAGAACAGAGGCCCTGAGGAGGGGGAGAGGGACACCGATAAACATTGTTAGTGATCGACGGGTAAGAGGCACGTGTTTCCTGTGTGTTTACCTCTGTCATTCAGCAGGTGTCTCTGCTGGGTGGGCGGGGCTGAAATTATCAAAGGGTCTATAGAATCTGGGGAAAGGAATAAAAAAAAACGTCAGGAATATCGCAAAACTCGCTCAGTGAGGCGTGGGTAAGATGTGTGTGTCCGTGGGACTGACTTCTCAGGCGTAGACGCGTGGGTAAACTGAAGTAGACATCCTCCACATGCAGGTGAAGCGCCCGGTAAAACTCCCGACAGGCTTCTTCACCTTTCCCCTGGAGGTGAGCCAGGAGCTCACCTAGCCGGACGCAGGTCGGAACGTCGAGGTCCCTGAACTGGATATTCAAGTCTTTGTTAGAAGTGAGGATATATCCCTGGATCTGTGCATAGATTAGCTAAACTAATCCAATCAAATGCACATATTTTAAAATGTATTAACGGTATGTCACAAGATTGACTCATTTACTAACGTGGAGAAGTAAAATAATTGGCTTTATAGTTAGCCCACAGAGAATGCTAGCTGACTAAATTGCATGTTCTAAAACTGTGTGATGAAATGGTCAAAAGGGGGTCAATAAAGGTAATGGTGAAGAGTGTCACATCTACAGTATTTTCCTCAAAATGCGCCTTGCAGTTGAAACTACAGCTCCTTAAACAAACTGTATTTTTCCCCCCAAGGGACACATCTTAAGTGTTAGTCTACTGAAAGATCTACTGGGGGTCAAAGTACTTTTTCCATTAGAAGTTACTAACTTTGGTGGCCTCCTTGTCTGTGAGAATCTGAGGGTAGATCCTGTTTAACTGCAGGATGACTTTATCTACTAGTTCTGTGTCCAGGCGAGGGTCTGCCCGAAGGAAACCACTGTCTTCAACCAGCTGGTCTTGAAAGCTGTCTGAATGTCAAATGTGGATAATATACATTAACGTTTTAATAATGCATTGGGAAGTGTAAAATCATGAACAGTTAACTTAAGGACAAGAACAAGACTTACTTAAGGATACAATAACAAGGTTGGTTAGTGACATCGGAAAGGTCGTATAACGCAAGCATGCAAGCCGAGGGAATCTATATGACAGGATATTCAGTAGTAATGCCTCCGAAGACAATTTGTTGAATTCAGCTCAATTGCTACGTTTTCCAACCTAGTCAAACTATGCACAACTTCCTTCAGGGTCATTGTTGGCTTATAAGAATGTGTAACAATGTGACCACGGATACAGTTACCAGATGTCATATGATATTGTACTGTACAGTTCAAAACTAAACTAAAGGTGTTGGTTAGCATACATCGGAAATAACATTGCTAAAATAGACGTGGCTGTTTGAAACACTACACCTCGCAAATGGCAAAGCGTTTTCAGCTTGACACCAACAGAAAGAAAAAACGTTGCCATACAACTTCCATCCACATCGAAAACACCAGGAAGAAACTATCCTCTTGACAACAACCGTCCCACACGGGTTACTATACTGTTCAATTGTAGTTATAAAGAGTGGGTATAATGTGGGTAAACAATTTAGAAAAAAACATAAGGGGTCTAAAATCACGAACTACAGGAGTACCAGAATATTACTATAAGTTGTCTACAAACCTCCCATTGTGAAGTTCCTTTGACTTCTCTCTTTTGTTTTGCCACTCCCTCCTCCAGATCCGGAGCGACGCCGTCACAGCACATGCGGGGAGTGGCTAGAACTTTCCTGGAACTATCCCCGGAAATGCAGTGCCTACGATGTCAATCTTTCACTTGAGTTTTTATTTGAATTAATATCAATTTAATTGTTAAATGAAAGCGTCATTAAACGATATGGATTCTGTCCTATTTTCAGTGCCACTTTCACATGGTAAATCTTCTCAACTTCTAGTGCAACACCTTAAACAGACCAAATTAAAAACTGCTCACAATGTTTAGATAGGTGTCCTCCACCAGCTGCTGTTTGCAGTTCTTGCCACGAGTTTCGCCTGTGATTCAGATCTCACTTGCATGGCTACTGACCGAACTGTCAGAAACAGACAGGGTGGCATGATGGCCGCTCTAGTGGGACCTGGGCTCTCAGCCCAGCACTACGCAGCTTGATTGGCATTCGCCAGGGAACACCAGAATTGGCAGGTCCTCCATTCCCCCCCCCCCATGCTCTTCACAGATAAGAGCAGGTTCATCCTGAGCACACGTGACAGACGTGAAAGAGTCCGGACATACCGTGGTGAACGTTCTGCTGCCGGCAACATCATCCTGCATGACCAGTTTGGCGGTGGGTCGCAGACCTCCATGTGGCAGCCAAAGGTGACCCTGGCTGCTGTTTGGTGAAACAGAAATCCTCAGGCGCATGGTCAGAACTGACACTGGTGCAATGGGCCCTGGGTTCCTTCTGGTGCAGGACAACGCCCAGCCTGGCCAGTGTGTAGGCAGTTCCTGGATGACGAATGCATTGATGCCTTGCCTGGTTTCCCAGACCCGAATCAAGCGGAGAACCCCTGGGACGTTATGTATCGATGCCAGTCGTGCCACAGACTGCCCACAGTCTACTGATGCCATGATGCAGGTCTGGGAGATCATCTGCCGTCCAATCAGGAGCATGCCCAGACGTTGTCGGGAGTGCATGCAGGCCCGTGGGGGCCATATCCACTGCTGAGTCACGTTATGAGTTCCAGGTAGTGATGAAATTCACACAAGTTGGAATAGACTGTTATTTTAATTGTTTGTATTGATTTTCGGTGCTAGCCCTCAATCAGTTGGTAATTTTGGTTTCCATGGACTGTTGTGACGCAATTCTGTTCAACCACATGCACAATGTACAATGTAGTAATATATATGTATATATATATATATTTATAAATATAATGTGTGATTCACAGTAGGAATATATTTGACGGATGTATTTTAAGAGTAGTGATATTTTAAGCATAGTGATATTTTATAAAACGTACTAAATTATTTATAAAACGTACATACAATTATTGCACAGGCAACTTTAAAGGAACACATTGAATAATGAGTTCAGAAATTGGCTCAGAATCCATAATTGCCAGAACATAGCTACAGGAAATAATCTCAACACCACATCATGACTGAAATTCAGTTTATTTGGCCACACCCTCATCATAACACTGGTAGGCTAAGACTTCTTTTGAGCAAAGGATTCCTCTAACACCCAAAGTCTCCGAAAGAGCACATGGAAGATGACATCTTAGAGCAGTGGTTCTCAACCCATTCCTCAGGGAACCCCGGCCAGTCCGGGTATTTGAACTACCCTTTAGCTAGCGCACATAATCCTCAAGCCCTTGATTAGTGTATCTGCTGTGCTTGTTCCGGGCTGCAGCTAAGATGTGGAATGTCTGGGGTTCCCTGAGGAATGGATTGAGAACCACTGTCTTAGAGGCATCTAAATACGCCTCTAATCATAGTCCACATCAATGACCAACAACACGACAATCAGACCAGTGAAGTTATTTAGTACAAAGGTATAAAATTTAAAAAGGATCAAGATGGTGAGTAAGAGTAGTAGTAAAAATGTAACCGAATCATCATCAAGCATTCAGACAGAGAATGTAACACTGCATCGCCACTGCCTTGAAATTGCAAAATAAGGGAATCTCAAACATATATTTGTTTTATGCATTGATTGACCTGTTCATTAAATGACACAGCAGGCCTCATGACGACTCAGCTTCTGTTTTCTGAATTCACAACAAGGCTTTTAGCGGATGTATGAAGAATCTATGAAATGGCATTAAAACAGACAATTGGAAAACTCCTATGTAGTCAATGTAGGCGTGTCTATTGATGTCAACGGATCTTTACCATACAAAGTATAAATAAGTTCTTACATTAGTAGTCCCTCCCTCCGGCAGTCAAACTGGCTGAACCCTCCATTAAGTACGCAGCCAAAGCTAACAGTTACACGTTATCAAGTCTTTATGATAAGGTTTTAGTCTATGCAACAGCCCCTGAATTTGCAAATCTGCCCACTTGCAGGACCACAGAATCCCTTCCCAGAATTCACCACAGCTCCCACTGGTTTTCTCCATCTGTTATTCACTCAGGTCAAAACATCTTGCTTACATTTTAACTCAAAGTCTAGCTTTTCTTTTGTGGACAGAAATGCAATATTATCCAAAACTCAAGGCCAAATGGTTGATGAATAAGGCAAAGGAAAACCTTCTTGAGGTTACTCTCATGCTAGTCTCTGTATCGTTTTGTTTTAGCATGACAGTATTCATATTTGACAAGATTTAAAACAGAGAGAAAGAACTGATTCCAATAAACATTTTCCTCTTCATGTTTGCAGCAAACGTGCGTCAGCCTGGGAGACACACTGTATGGGAGACACACTGTACCCCAGAAGGAATTGGAGAATGTCACTCCAGTTTCTGGGACTTGGCCGCCTCTGATGTTTATATACAAATAAATATAAATCAACATAAGTTTGCTCTCCATGAAAAGTCTCTGACCAGTCCGGTAGTTATACATGTAATAACAAAAGCAACAAATATTTAAGTTAATAATACACTTTTCCAACATTAAATGTAACCATAAAATGCTTACAAAATCCCCAGGTGGCATTACAACAAGCACATAAAGTGAAATAAAGACGTTAAAAGTGCGCAGTCATCAAGGGGGAAACGGGCACATAGTAATAACAGCATAGTGGTGGACAATGAAGAAGGATGGACTGGATCACAATGAGGTCCATCCACACAGAAACAGACCTCATTTCATTCTGAATATCTGTTGTTTCCTGCAGCCATATCAAGGGCCCTAGGCTCTCAGAGTTTAGAGTGTCTGCAAGGGTCAGATGTGTGTGTGTTTTGTGCTCAGAAATAAAGCAGTCCAATTGCACTACAGCCGTCTGTCTCTGTCACGGGTCTCAGGCCGAGGGGAATACTGAAGTAATCGTCGGCAAGGTGACCGTCAACCTTTGAAGGACACTGGGCCTGATTAAATTACTGTGAAACGGAGAGATAAGAAAATGACATTAACAGTTTGAGAATCATCTGTTGAGTTCCTTTGAGATTACAATGTGTGTTAGTGGTATGGTTGAGGATCACCCTGGTAACAAGGTTTAGGGTGGAGGGTTTTATCATGCAGTGGACAGTCCGTTCGCAGTGACCATGATGCAGTTGGCTGCAGGAAACAGCCGGTTCAACATGCAGGACTGGGGCTGATAATGACTGTTAGGTGAACCAGCACAGAGGTCTCCGGTGGCAGTTAAGAGAAATGAGGGGTGCAGATGGGTTGACAGCGGGGGTTACTGGAGGGCACATAGGAGGTTTAGTAAAACGGCACTCAGTAATGTCACTTCTAAAAACCTTTCTATCTAAATTGACTTAGATAATACAAAACTGGACCTATGTTTGAAAGCTAGTTGATGAAATCCTGCTCAGTAGTTTGCCAAACCTAGATTGACTATCTACATTACATAAAGTGCCATGGAAACTTCCTCTACAAATATCACTATGATATCAAACACTGAAGTGTTCTAAGAGTCCACTTGTATATAGCAGCTGCAGCATATTGCATTACTTGTCCCTGAGTGAATGGGTCTAACCCGATAAAAGCAGCCCATGGCAGTGACAGGGCCTGATGTCTGTCTATGTCGGTCTG
>JACXGK010001894.1:42240-62397 GCA_016801125.1 Novumbra hubbsi
GTGTCGGTCTCTAGGTCAGGTCTGTGTCGGTCTCTAGGTCAGGTCTGTGTCGGTCTCTAGGTCAGGTCTGTGTCGGTCTCTAGGTCAGGTCTGTGTCGGTCTCTAGGTCAGGTCTGTGTCGGTCTCTAGGTCAGGTCTGTGTCGGTCTCTAGGTCAGGTCTGTGTCGGTCTCTAGGTCAGGTCTGTAGGTCTCTGTCAGTGTGTATATGTCTCTGACGGGAGTCTGTGTCTCTTTCCTCTGTGTGTCTGTGCACCCGTGTGTCTGTCTTCCGGCTCAGACTTACTCAACCCTTCTATCTTAATCATTACATAACATAGTCAAAAGGATTCTGCTATGCAGCTATATACGCTCCTGCTCTGAACTCAAGCCCGACTCCATAGCGCTGGATAGCTCTACAACACGCAGCCACTCCATCAGCATTACCGGCAGATCACGCACACCATTACAGCCTAGGCAGAAACCAGCCAGCGAAAGCTCAGCATGAGAGGTTAGGGATATTAAGATGATCAGAGGTCAAAAGTCACAGTAGGTCTGGTAGTTCCGGCGGCAGGCGGGCCTCGGGGCCTACAGGACGCCGCGCGGCTCACTGACGACCACGCCGGCGGCACCCCTGACTTACGTGACGACTCGCCGAGGGCCCTTTGCTCCGTGCCGCCGAGGAGGTCCTGCCCCGACCGCCCGGCGCTCCCGTGGCCCCGCCGCGACGCGCCTGCTCGTGGTCGAACTCCAGGTCCTCCAGGCGCTGGGTGAGGGCCAGCTTCTGCTGGATGGCCATGCGCAGCAGGGAGTTCAGGGTCTTCTTCTCGTCCTCCGCCGCCGCCAGCTGCCGCTGCATGTCGTCCAGCTGGGTCACGTACTCGTCACACCTGAGGGAAGGGGAGCGGAGGACAGGAGGCAGGAGAGACGGGGGGGGAGAAGGCAGGGAGATTAGGCCGGCGATATGCCGGGTCAATACACCCCTTTCTCCACCAGGTGGCACACGTGCTATTTGTAGCGCCGATGCCGGATGACTCATGTTTGCTCCTTTCAGACTCATGCAGCCGCATTTTCCAGATGCTGTCAGGAGGAATCCCGCCAGCAGGCCCCTTCAACATTACATCAGACAGCTCCCACAATGCCCTGTTCCTCCTACAGACACACATGTGCAGCTCCTGGCAGAAACATATCCTCACTCCTCAACAAACTAAAAGATCATTGGAGACCGCCCCTCTCACGTCCAACTAAAAAAGGGACCAACCTGTGCTTATTCCTTTCAGGGTAGGAAATTAACACCCGCTACCCACAATTTGTTTTTTTTGGTTGATGACGACAATGGCTGATGACGACAGTGCGAATATATATATATATAGAGAGAGAGAGAGATGTTTGTTGTGCTTTGAAATACATCTTGTTTTTACATTTTGAAAGACATTCATATGTCATTTGTAATTTATTTTGTGGTGAAAATGTGGCTGGTAAAAACACGGAGTGGCTGGTTAAATTGTGGCCATTAATGTATGGGCAGGGCAGACGTCCTACAGATCCCTTTACCAACTAGCTCTCAGTGTATCCTTCATGCCTCACCTGGTGGCAAACATGGCCCGTAGAGAGGAGAAGGTGGCTGCATCCTCTTTCAGGGCCTTGAGCTCATTACGGAGCTTTAGCATGGTCTCGGTTACCATGATCTTCTCCTTGTCGTATTTACTCTTCAGGTTGGCCAACGCCACCTCAGCAGTCTAGAGAGGAGGGCAGAAAACCCACGTAATCACCGTTTGATAAAAATCCAGTCACAAGCTTCTGCTAATATTAACTGGGGGCTTTTACAACAAGTCAATACTTGCAACAACTGTGAATTTAGGACCACATCCCCTAAACACACACACACCTGTTTGTTGGCTTTGAGGACAGTCCTCAGCGTGGCTATCTGCTCTCTCTTGGTGCTGAGCAGGGACTTGAGCTTGAGTATCTCCCCCATGCAGGCCTCGTTGTCCTTGTCCCCCACGGTGCCCAGCTCCACGGAGGCCAGCCTCTGGCGACTCAGCTCCGTGGTGCGGTCCACAGCCTGCTGCAGGTGGCGGATCTGGTCCCGGATGATGGCCACCAGGTTGTAGATGTTCATGGGCTCCGAGCGGGCCCCGGGGGCCGGGCCGGCGGGCTCACTGGCCTCTGCCTTACCGGGCTCGGGGTCGGGGACCAGCCCGTTGGAGAGCAGAACGAGCGACAGGCGGCAGTTCTTCCCCTCCCGCCCCCCGGCCCCCAGGCTGGCCCGGCCCTCCCGGTAGTAGTCCAGCATGACCCGGTTGGGCGTCTCGTTGTTGCACATGCACACGTGGTTGTAGAGGTTGGCCAGCTCCTCGCTGAACGTCACCAGCTCGTCCTGCGCCACGTTCAGGCTGCCCTGGGACTCGCCCGCCGCCTCCGTCACCCGCCGCAGCTCCTTCTCCAGGCGTGTCGCCTCGTGGCGCGCCACCGCGCCTCCCTCCTCCAGCGTGGCCAGCTTGGCGCCCAGGCTCGCCACGTCGCCCTCCAGGCGGGCGCGCTCCTCCTCGTACCGGCTCCGGCACGCCTGGTACTCGGCCGTGAGGGTCTTCAGCTCCTGCCGGAGCTCCCCGGCCTCCGCCACGGCCACCGTGTACTTGCACTGGAGGATCTCCGGCCCGTTGATGTCCAGCTCGTAGTAGTCCCCGTCCCCGTCGTCGCGGCTGTCGCGCTCCTTCTCGCTGTCCAGGGCAGAGTGACGCTCCTTGCAGGCCTGGAGCCTCCTCATGGCGCCGAGGTTCTCCGTGAGGCGTCCGAGCGTCTCCTGCTGCTCGGCGAGAGTCCCGTGCGCCATCTCCAGCTGTTTCTGAGACTCCTGCAGGGAGGAGAGCAGCGCCATCTTCTCCCGCTCCACCTGGGGAACAGACGCGGGCCGCCGTCACATGACACACGTTTGGCTTTACGTTGCAGGAAGTCAAGACGACAGAAAAATGCGTTCTGGCGCTTGGCTCAGAGCCACAAAAAAGTGTCATCATTAGTGAAACTAATAAAATTAATTAAAAGACAATTGGATTATTTTGGTTGTAATTAACTATTGATGTGTACATTTAAATGACTAATTAAGCTGCAAAGGAATCATTAAATGAGATGTTCTTTGTAATTTGCTCTTAGATGCAAATTCTAAAATGGTCATGAGGTTGATACTGAACAGGAGAAAACAAACAGCCACAATTATCCGTACGATCATGAATTTACACTGATAGAATTGTGCCCTGGCGACCACGTTTATGTAGCAACTTAAGAACCGGATCTGACCCCCAACTTAAGAACCGGATCTGACCCCCTCCGGTGCATCGATGTCTCCCAACAATCACAGGGAAAGTGACCTTCCGATATCAAATCTGTGAACGCACGTCTCCGTCCATACCTGCATGAGCTGCTGCTTGAGTTTCTGGATCTCCGAGATGTTGAGCTCGCTGAGCAGGTCGTCCACCAGGCTGGGGGCGGGCCGCAGCTTGGCTCGGTTCTCCTCGTTGCCATCGGCGACCGTCCGGGCCAGGCCGTTCTCGCAGCCGTGGGTGGAGTCGCCGATGTGGGGCTCCTCGATGAACTTGAGTCCGTCCAGGGAGACGTTGAGCGGGCCGTGGAAGGGCAACAGGTTGTCCCCGATCGTCATGTAGTGGGACAGCTCCTTACGCAGGGAGGCCTTCTGCTCGCGCTCGGTCTTGACGGTCTCCAGGGCCTCAGTCAGCTGGCGCTCCGCGATCTCCCTCAGGCGCACAGCCTCCTCCAGCTGGCTGTGGAGACACTGGGAGTCCTCCTCCAGGCGACGGATCTCGTGCTTCAGACCCTCGAACTCCACCTGGAGGTCACAGGGAAGAGGAGCCACTGTACCCCCAGATCGTTCGTGCCGACGTGCCCTCGAGTCGGCTACTATCTAGTCCCGTCACCCCCCCCCCCCCTCCTCCTCCTCCTCCTCCTCCTCCTCTCACCTGGCTCTGTCGGAGCAGGGACACTTGTTTCTGCAAGGAGATGTTCTCATCCTCCAGCTCGCTGTAGTCCTGCAGCAGACGAGCCTCTCGCACCTTGTACTCCCTGATGTCATCACGCAGCTGGGTCCGCTGCAACTCCACCAGCTCAGAGCTCTAGAGAGGACGCAGGACACGAGAGGTGAAAGAGGATAGACGTCCTCAAACTCACACGCCACATGTCTTGGGCGCATGTACGGACATTGATATTGTGTTTGTACCGTAGCCTCCTCTGTGGCTGTTTATCAATGGACCGGTGATGAGATAAGATTTTGGCAACTTTAAATCATGGAAGGACAAGCTCCAGTCGAGAGCCAACTAGAGGAGGACATCCTTTGTGTTCCTCACTGAGGACCATTACATCGGAGGGACTGGAGCCAGCTGACTAACCAACCTCTTCTCCAGTTTCAATCTCTCTGTCCCACTATCCCATAGACTCTGTCCATCTGTGCTTCGCTTCATATCGGTGAGACATTGGATTATTGTTCAACCCCTCCATGTGGACCATGTCAGGTTCTGGACCGGCCCTCCACCCCCTCAGCTCACCTCCCTTATGTCCAGAGCAACCGAGGTTAGGCGCTCGTTCTCTGATTGGCTGCCGTCGAGGGCGTTCCTGGCCAACCTCAGCTCGTTCTGTAGCTCCAGGACCATCTGCTGGTAGTGTGCCTCTTTACTGGCTGACTCCATGATCAGAGACTCCTCCCTGCTCTCTCCGTCAGCAGCCACCTTCCTGTGGGTGGTGTGGGCCTGGCCAAACGCCTGTGAACGGGGGGACCGACATGCCAAGACATTAGAATGGTAACAAAACTGACTAAAACCCAAATGGACCACAAGTAGTACAGGACTTGTGAGCATGACCAGCGTTGTAATCGTCAGGACGGTGTGAACCACTCATAATATCAGAACGTATCAACCACATCAATTTAGCAGATGCCGGTGAGGAAAAACAAAATGTCTGTAAACTGTTTAACTGATAACTGCACCAGAAGGCCACAATTTACTAACAAAGCATACGTTTCTTTTACAAAAAAAATAAGAAAGTGCTCAGAGGATCACCTATCGCTACAGCTTCCATCCCAAAGAACTATCCTGTGAAACGACGTCATGCACTGAAATCAGACATCTAAATCCTTTTTCAAATGTCATTATTTGAAGTCAGTGCATCAACCGGTTCTGGGGTGACAGTTGACCCTAATAAGCTTCTGGAACATTCTGAATCACAGGGTCAGTACCCAAAATGGCACCTAATTCCTTATATAGTACATTACCCCCTGACTGTGGTCCACAGCAATGCCCAGCAGGCTCTGATAAGAAGAAGCGCGCCATTATACTAAAGGGAAGACGGTGTCATTTGGAGCCACGCCAAGGGCACTCCAAGCCAACGGATGACGTAACAGGATGCTGGAGTAGAATGGTCCAAAAACCCAGTACAACAGACCCAGGTTACTTCTCATGCCTCCACTGAGTCCGTCTAACCTCTCTTTCTCTATGCGGTGTATACAAATAAACCGGCCTGTCAGCCAATGTGGCTGCAGCAGAGCCAGGGGGTTGCTAGTCAAAGGACAGAGGTATTGCGGAGGCCACGGGTAGACAAAAGTCCCATTACTAATAGAGGCTCGGGTGGGCAGACGGGCCCAGCTAGGTCTTGCTGAGTCAGTCACAAGAGCGCCTGGCAACATACTTCCTTCGTGTGGGTATTCATTTATCAGCAAGAAGGAGCCCGACTTTGAGTAGGAGACCAGGACTGAGTCAGACAGTTGGTTCCAGAGGTTTCCATGAAGAAGCATTGTCATAACCAAAAGGCCAGGCATGGCGATAGGGTTTTGCCACGGATCGGGGCAGAAAAACATGTCACGGTCCCCCATTTTCTTCTACCAAATCAGGTTACTGACATTCTACATCAGGGGTCTACAAATCTTACCCTACATGGTCCGGAGCCTGCTGGTTTTCTGCTCTACTTCATCATTTATTGCCCCCACCTGATATCCCAGGGCCAAATAAGACTCTAGTTAGGGGGTTGCAATGAAACAATTGAGCTGGAACTGGCTTCAAGGTCCAGATTTGAAGACCCCTGGTCTACATAAATAGCATTTTTAATAAGTCATCATCAGGTAATGCAGTTTAAATGGTCCAAGTTGCTACTTTTCCCATTGTCACAATAATCACCCTTTCATTTCTTTTCAGTAAACAACTTGCGCAGCAAGCAATTTGAATCTCATTATGTACCTAATAAGCTGAAGCCAAGATCAAACAAATAACCTAACATAGAAGAACATCACGCCACGTTTACCTTCAGTAACCATCTATATAATTCACAGGTAAGAGCACTGTAGGAGCATGTGTGCTCAATTACAGTATGAAAGTATAACTCATTCATTAACATTTCAGTAACTAGCTGACCCTGGTCATTCTATAAGACCACTGACCTACACGTCCGGTGTTAATGGATCAGCAGTGGACAGCTCGTCTTCAGAACCTACAGTACAGCTGCTGCTTCGCTTCCTGGACCTCATCCATCTGAGCCACTGAACCCGCAGTGACCCCGGCCGGGTCCGATATAGACTCCCATCAGTAGCTCTCTGGCCAGGGGCAACATTGCACAGTAGGCTGAAGGAGAGGCTAGACGGGCGCAGTGTTTAACTCGAGCTAGTAGATTTGGTAGCTACCAGACAGAGAATTAGCTTGGCGTTGGACTAAGGTTAGATAAACGATCACATGCTGGGTGCAGAACACAAGGACACAGCTAAGCCACTGTATCCTACGTCTGCTTCTGGAAGTCAACACGACAACGCAAGTCTGACAGAAATCTACAAAACAAAAACCTGCTTCTTGTTGGTGCGGTCATAGAACCATTAGCTGGGACAGCTCCTTTCCAGAAACAAATCACCGGGTCTAACGGGTTGGGTTGTGCCCTGTGATTGGCCATCCAATAAAACAGCAGTACTTTCATCTAAAAAAATGCTGATTAAATAAAACCGTGTTCGTTTGTTACTCTCACATTGTTTTGGTAATGACAGGTTGTGCTAGCTAAAGGTGAACTACAGTCAAACGTAGGAAAATTCCCATCTTGCGAACAAATCATCGGAACAGAAGACAAATTACTGACCTAATCTAATTCTAGCCTATTAAACAAAAGTAATAGGTCAGAAATGCAGTACACTCCCCTCCCATAACCCCCTGCTGTACGCCTGAATATCATGTTGACTGGGACTGTATTTGGTTGTCGCATGCCTGAGATGAAGTGAGATCATTTTTGTTAAGCAGTGTGTTGTTGGAGGAGCTTGGCAATTTTAACAGAGTGATGCTCGGACCAGATGGCACTTATTAGACATTGGGTTGATGCTAGAACATTGATGTTATTAGAACATTAATATACGATTCATTTTTCAATCCTCCCCGACTTGTAAACTGCCAATCCCAAGTCTGGTCACTGTAATACATCTTTACATGTGGTGGACCTAATATCTAGAATTTCTATGGACCAACTGCTATATTAGGTCCTTAGAACTATCCGATTAACAAGAGGGACAGACCCTGCAACCCCTGGAAATGAATTCATAGCAGGCCTAAATGGCAACGTAAGTCCCTATGCCATTCACTATTGCTTGGAACTGGTCCAAACCATTAGACACAGCAGCCAGCAGGCATTCCGACCTGTCAAGTCACACCTGTTAACACACCTGCTGGTCAAGATGAATAATCTCTGACGCTAGCTCTCCAACCTTTGCCCTGGCCCGGCGCTAGACCTCAACCCACGAATCCCTGCTTTCCAAAACATGAACACGGTCTGAGTTTTGGCCCTGGTTCAGGTAGACAGTTGCCATGCATCATAGAGGGAACAGTTCTTCACTTCTTACCAAACCCCCCCAAAGACATGGGGATGTGAGGAAGTCGGCCCTGGTGCATATAGACGCGATCGTAATAACTCACAAGGAGTTAGCCGACATGTCAGTGGACAAGACCCAATGTACTGTTGTACCAAGGAAAACAGTGATAATTGTTTCTAAACCGATGATGAAACAATGAACAGACAAAGCCTTACTTACTGTATGTTTGCCTGTCACTGAGGCTCCCTTACCGGGCTGGCATGTAACTATAGCTAACAATAAGCCATAATTACATTACGTTCCTTCAGATAATAATAGGTTAGATGCTTTCCGTGAGCTGACTATCAACTGCAATGTTCCTCATACATTCTCCTGAGCAGAATATTTACAAGGTTGTGAAAAAGTATTTGACCACATCAGATTTTCTGCATTTCCAGGTTTCACATTCAATACGGTGAGATACTTTGTGGGTTGTAGCAGTGTATTAGTATTTAGACAGTGACAGGAGTTTTGTTATTTTGACTCTGAACTCCAACGCATTGGATTTTTATTTATTCTGTGACCAGGACTTTAAAGTTCAGACTGTAAGCTTTAATTTGGGGAAATGTACATCCATAAATGCTGACCTGTTTAGGATTTACAGCTATTGTTATACAGATTCCCCCTTGTAATAATGGTCCAAAAGTAAATGGACAAATTAACATAAATGACTCCTATTTACTACTTAGTTGCAAACACTTGGCATTCAATGACTGGCTGAAGTCTGTGACACATAGACACCACCAGATCCTGGGGCTCTTCTCTGGTGGTGTCAAATCTATATTGCAGACATCTTCAGTTCCTGTTTGTTCTGGAGCATTTCTGCATTTGTTTTCATAGTCAGCAAGTGAAATGCATGCTTAAATGGGTTGAGGACCTGGTGACGTACCGTCCAATGAGTATTGAGGCAGTGGTTGGATTTGAGCAGACAAGATGTTCCTGTACACTTCAGGATTCAGTTAGTTTCAGAGGCAGCCATATATGCCAGAAATAGAACACCACCTCTACCAAAGTTGAGGTGGTGCGAGTTGGAATCATGGTACCTTACTTCTCCACACTTTTCTCGTCATCATAAGTAAACAAAAGGTTGGTGGTTCGAATCCCCAAGTTAAAACACCGTAAGATAGCATACCCTAATTGCTCCTAGGTTGTTACTATAAATAAGAATGTGTTCTTAGCATACAAACTGACAAAATAACTACATGTTACACCTCAAACGTCATGTGTTAGGGTGGGGGGTTTGAGAAATACACAAACATGAAGGCTTGTTGGCCATTAGAGCCGTCGCTCAGCAACATAATTTTCAGGTAGGGTAGTAGTTTCATTCCCTGAAGTCACAGGATTTGCCGAAGACAACTGGAAAAAGGCGAGGCACGGGAGTTTAGAGGGGTGGAGTCGAAATGAGGTGGGAGATGCGGCTGTCTGAGACACAATGAGCTTAGTTTAAACACCTCCACCTTGTCTAAGCCTCTGTCTGAGACACAATGAGCTTAGTTTAAATACCTCCACCTTGTCTAAGCCTCTGTCTCAGACACAATGAGCTTAGTTTAAACACCTTGTCTAAGCCTCTGTCTGAGACAATGAGCTTAGTTTAAACCCCTCCACCTTGTCTAAGCCTCTGTCTGAGACGGGATGAGCTTAGTTTAACCACCTTGTCTAAGCCTCTGTCCGAGACACAATGAGCTTGGCACGTGTGTCCGTGCGAGAACCGCGCTTCCCAAGGAACACACAGTCCCGCGGCGACGCACGGCAAGTGCACGACATGCCGGTCGGCACACGAACGTGTCAACACCGTCGGCACCAAAGCCGGGGCGGTGCTGACCTGGGAATTCCATGACGGAGAGAGAGGGTGTTGGGGGCCTGGCTCGGCCCATCCCACCTGCCCTTCCTGCAACAGCCCGTTGCTCCGTCTCACCCTCCCTGTCCAAAGTAATGCCGTCTGAAAAGTACCTCAAACTCTGACACAATCCAGCTAGTAGACGTTTCCCTCTGGTGTCGGTACTTGACACATGCTAGCTACATAAGGATTGAGGCATACTCCCAGCTAGGTCCAAGCAATGAACCTTTCTAAGAGAGAGACGGGACTAGATCATCTTAGGATTCCCATGCAATTGAATGGATTACCCAAACAATCACACACACCGAAACAATCAAGTATCTTGATTGGTCTGTAACAATACTGTGTGTGTTCCTAACCCAATTACATCACGGGGACTAAAATATCCCTGTGGTTGAAACTGACCACGTAGTTAAACACAATTTTTAAAAAGGTAACGAGGACCCTTTGCCTGTCCACATTTTGAAAAATGTACTTTACTCAGCTAAATGTTAGGTTGAGGGAAAGTTAAGGTGTATTTGTTTCAAACTATATAACTGGGACACAAGTACCCAAAGTGTGCTTAAATCAGAAACAGTTTACAAATATTTTTTTTCCTTTCCCACAATTACAAAAAAGTATTCATTATGCTTAAAGTTTTTGTTAAAATAAAACAAGCTATTCTTGTCAGTTTGGACCAAGAATCTAAACAATGCTAGTGAAATCACCATTGTAATAAGTAGTTTTGGGTAGCTGAGCTTGGTATAAATGCTGCTGTTAGAGCACCAGAGTCAGAAATCTTTGATAAAAAGCAACAGAAGAGACATAACAAGCCATTGTCAAGCGAAAGATACAAATCAAGCTAACTACAATCCCCTTAAATGTGGTATAGAGATGGGTTGAACTTTACTAGGCCTCTGGACTCACTGCCAACAGAATGACTGGAACATTTTATTGAGGCAATTGAGTCCAGCCCCATTAAGCTCCCATATGAAGCAGAGAGAAATGACAGAATCTACAATACAGGGGCGTATTCCATCAGATAAAAGGCTAAAGGCCTTAACACAAGCTGATCAAAAACAGCCAAATAACCAGACTGCTTTTCTCCCACATTTGAGAAGCCAGAGGCAGGGAAAAGTTTTTCCAGCGATCACACTAGTTCCAGCATGGTTCTGACTGGCTTCAAAAATATATATTTTTAATGGCATTTCCAAAACAATGTCTGCTCTGGGGAAAAATAAGAGACCCTTTACACCTTTTGCTTTCCTTTCCTGATAATTTGATAAGAAAGTTTAGAGTGAAGAACAGAAGGGTTCCACTGAAGTGAAGGGTTCCTCACTCAAAATGTTCCTTTTCAACTTTTATGTCCAGAGTTGTATGTATATAAATTATATTTAAAAATAAAAAAACATCAACATTTTGCATGAAGTTGGTGTTAAAAATAGTTTACTCGTTCCCTTAACTTTTAACCTAGTATGCATTTATTCTTTAAGTAGATAGATCAACACACGTCTAATTAAACTTTTGCAAGTTAGTGTTGCATTCTTCAAAGAACTGAGTGGACTGTCATGTTCAGGAGGATACAGCTATAATAACAAAGACTTCCTGAATAAAACGAGAAGGTTGTTGTGATTTGATCATGGATGTTAAAAAAGTCAAATGTTCGCGCGTTGACCGTAAAATGGATACATTGGTATCAGTGGAATGCCGTGACTTCTCTCTACCTCCTTCAGCTGGTCGAGTTCCTGTCGAACGGTCTCGAACTCGGTTTCCAACTCATCATACCGCTGTTTGAGCTGCTGCTTCTCTTCCAGCACCACCAGCCCGTATTCCGCCGCCTGGATCTTCTCGTGAGTCGTCTCGCTCAGCTCCCGGGAAAGTCGCTCTAATTCTGCCAGAAACCACTGCGGCCCGGCCTCTGCCACCAGAGTCGCCTCGGGATATTCCTGTTCCTCCACAGACATCTTGGCCTGACGGCTGCGCCAACAACAGCGGTAACGGACCCAGCCCTTGAAGGACCACCGATATATATATATTTTTTTTTAAAGAAATCAGTGCCTTCTGTATTTAAACGGCATGTTTGTGTTTTTTTTCTTCGGGTCCTTCGTTGCTTTTTGATAGAGAGAATCGATCAGCTGTCTGTCAGCCGCCACCGTTATGAGATATAATTTTCAGCTCGCTCCATCTCCCTCCCCCAACTGCTTCATGCCACTACAGAGGAAACTAAAGCTGAGATCATCGATTTGGAATACTGTGCTTTGAAGTTCCACAATTGTGCGCCAAGGGAAATGTAGTTCATGTATGCAGTTACGATTGGAAGGACTACGGTCAGTGCAGGCTAATGGACTTCAATTACCAGGGCCCATAGGGAGTTGATAATCAGAAGCGCTTGAACTGTCTGCGGAAAAAACGGGGAAAACCTCACTGTCAATGGTAACCACAGGGACAGTCTAGTAGTCTATGGAAAACACTTTGCCAAGACTGCCACCTAGGCACATAAAAACGATACTGCAATACATGTTTTTGTAATTTTCACAGGCGCGATGTTATTATTCTGTGTGTAGCCATCATCATCTTCTTACTAGAGTTAGGCTAACTCATCCGCATTGTCATAATCGTCATTACAACAGCATAGTAACTGTTAAAGATTGCAGTCCAAATGATGAGTTATTTACCATGGGACTATAGTCATATAACATAAAGAAACAGCAGAACATAATTGTTTGCGAGGATTTAAATTTTATCAAATGCAATCAGTCCGATGCTTCAGTAGCGGGACGTCATTAGCTGTTTTTTAGAAGGGCACGAGAGAAGGCCACTACAGCGAGTCAACACCAAGGTGGGGGCGTTCCAGGAGGAGCGACATTGACCACAGGATCTTTCTTTGTGGACTTCCGGAAGAACTTGCTCTTTCTGAACAACTTTTTGAACAGGATGCACGACCACCGTTGGCCTGCAGGGGTCAGACAAAGACCACAGTGAGAACTACAGACATAACAAGTTGCAGGAGAGCAACTGCCACAGACAGACGCGCTCTTACCATCCTGATGGGTGACAGGCTTGGAAAAGCGCTGAGGTCCTTGATCGTGTCCAGTACTTTTCTCATTCTCAGTTGTTCTCTCGCACTTCGTTGT
The DNA here is from genome assembly GCA_016801125.1 of Novumbra hubbsi. Taxonomy (NCBI): domain Eukaryota; kingdom Metazoa; phylum Chordata; class Actinopteri; order Esociformes; family Umbridae; genus Novumbra; species Novumbra hubbsi. Next base: position 55,044 of record JACXGK010001894.1, read on the forward strand.
GACAGGTGTTTTGTTCTCTGAGGTCAGATTGGTGGCTGTTTCTAACACCTCAGTCAGGTCCAGGGAGGCGTCCATGGTCTTGGTTGGTCGGCCTGAAGTAAAAATAAATAAATAGAGAACTATGGAGAGCGAAGCAACTTTCAATACTTGGACTGTAACAGCAATATATTAACTTGAAGATGTTCTGTCAAAGACATGTTTATACCACACAGGTCCTGGGAGGGCAAGGCCTTGAAGGTATCCATGGGGAGGGTTGGGGCCTCACAGGGCTTCTTGCTTGGGGAGACGTCCTTAGCCGGGTTGATCAGTTCAAATACCCTAGAAAATCACAGTACTTAGATGACTATCCTTAACATATGTAAGAAAACAGATCCTAACTTGTACATCCTGTAGTGGCTTAAGCACTTTCAGAGTCACAAACGTCACCCCACTTCTAGAGTGCAGCAATGGAATTTAAATGGAAATAACTAGCTATTGTTCTCACATCTGACGGAGTACCAGCACCTCCTTCTTCTCCACAGCCAGCCTATATTCAGTCGAACGGGTCTTCAGTTGTTGGTATTGAAGTTTCTCCTCCATCATCTTCAGGTGCTCAGAGCTGTGCCAGACACACATTGCAAACAAATATGTGTGAACACATTTTTTGTCTCACGTGAATATACTTTACTTTATGTTTGCAAATGTTTATCACCTGACTTTGAGTTTCACAGAATTTCACATTTATTTTTGTGAGTTTCCAGTTTCCCTTTGTATCCAGCACAAACACCACCACAAAACCTAACATAGTTTAAATCTGCATATTGCCCCTTTTCCCTCTGTGAGGGATGTGAATTATAACACATCCTAACATCATCAAGATCGCATCACATTATATTATCCACTTACTATTTTGTAAGGTTCTGCTCATTGGTTTCCTTGGCAGCCTGGAGTTGAATATTTAAATCTCTGTTCTCTTCTTCCAGAAGTTTTAATCTGATCTGTAAAAAATCCATAGAAAAGATTACTATTTACAGTTTTGTGTTCCCTGAATAACTTTACTAAATTACTTAAATATAAATGCATCCTAGTAAACCTGGACTCATCACTAACTTACCAAGGCTGCATCCCTCATCTTATTACACAGTTTTCCTTTATTCTTTATTATGATTATTCTATTATCAGGACAGAATCATCATTATTTGCTATAGTCAATGTCTGTGTAATAGATGTGGGTTTTTTTCAACAGAATTTGAACACTTACCTTCAGTACCTGACATTCGTGCTGTGATGACTGGTTTGCTAACTGCATTTTAGGCTTTGTTGCACATGCTGTAAGCTAAACATAAATAGATTTAAAACATACAGTGAGATAATGACAAAAGTTGATAATATGGTCAGAATATCCCATGTCTAACTTGGATAGATTCTAAAACTTACCAGTCGTTTGACAACAGACAACTCTTTCAGGGTGTTATACAGTTCCGTGTATAGCTGGGAAAATCGAACAGCCATGTCTGTCCCCGTCACTTGGTCACAGAATGAAATAAGTCTTGGGTTATGGAACATAGAAATGCGTATGTCTTCATATCTGAGGTAAATAGTTAAAAAGTTACTTACATAAGTATCTCCTTTTTTTCAACTGTAATACAACGAGGCAAGAAAATAATGTTAAAACAAGGACTGTATTGATACATTATCGAAATATTTGCTAGTGCTTGTCCTTGATTATGATAAATCATTAAGACAGTAGTAAAATATTAGAATACTACCACTAGGACGATCCCCATGAAGGTCAATGCTGAAACCACTGTCATTATGAGCTTCCATTGAACTCTGTTGCTTGTTAAAGGATTCCATTGCACATGGTCTAGTAGAGTAAAGAGACACTGGACAAACAAACACATAAACATTACATCACCAGTTCACATCAGACTGGATGACTCAAAGAAGATTGCTGGCAGTCAGTGAGGAGGTACTAACCATCCCAAGTGGATAAAACATACCAAATAGAACCATTTACCCTACATTATGTAATTACCTTCAGCGAATAGTGTCACCTGTAAATCTATCTTTAAAGTTATATATTCCAAACGGATTCATTCACTTAGTTTGCCTGGCTAAGTGGCTAAGCCCTTGGTCCCTTCACCGAACAGCAAACCACTGTAAGGAATCATATCCTGCCGATTCATGGCTTCTATCGTGTTTAAATAAACATGTTTTGTACACTACTTACATCCTCAAGTCCAGAAAGAAGTTCGCTAAAGTGAAAAAACGCTAATAGTAAATAGAAAACGATCCCAGTGTTGGTGCTCGATTCCACGGTGGGCCAAGGGGCACCAAACTCCAGTAGCTCTTCGTTGCTTTCCATATTGATAAAGGGGACCAGTCACCGCACAAGGTCATATATAGATTTTATCAATTGGATTCTAAACGTCACAATCGTTGATCATGAGGCGCCTATTTGGTTCTGTCTTAAGATGTTAACGGACATGGAACTCACTGCAAAACCAATGGAAATGTAACGCAAAAGCTTGCTAGAAAGATGCAGGAGTTTAACACCTTTTTCCTTTCAGTTCACGGCATATTCATACAGAAGCTATAGCATGTAACAGTGTTGTTCCTGGCATAAATAAATATAATAAAAATAATTAATAACTAATATTAATCAGATCCATTCTCTTGATCAGATTAGTCTTAATCGCTCAAAGGCTCAAGAATGGTTTATCAGAAAAACCTAGAAATGGTTCAGTCAGCTAGCCCAGGCAATATCGACAGAGCCACGGCTGAATAGATAGTAGCGCCATCATTTGCCTCCAAACCTATTTTGTCCTGATATTCAAGAATCCCTGGCAAAAGGTTAGCTTTAAGTCCATCTCGAAAGGTGGGAGTACGATTTTAAACGGACAAAACAAACAGCAACTTATATTATAATTAATAAAAGAAAGGCCATTTTATACACAGTATCGCTTAAATAAATGTACTAAGACTAATGAGGTGGAGCTCTGTTCAAGCATATGATTGCTTTACCCCAATATCGTTTTTTGGACAATGTAAAATAAATAAAAAATCTACAGAAAAGCACTCCAGGAAGTAATTCTTTCTCAGTCTACAGACAGGATGAAAACCAAACAACAATTGAAGGCGTTCTGCAGCATTATAATATACATTTATCTTAAGATGGGATCATAATTGTCTTCCATCTAGTATTGTTCTCCCATATCTCTCATGTTATCGGTCTCTGAAAATGCAATAATACGTTATAATGAGTATTCGGCTTTTAGTGTAAGCCGTAAATTCACAGTTAAGCGCATTACATTGCTAGAAGTAACTGTTGGACTGTCTATAAACGCAACCTTCTCGCGGTAGCCACAGGACCTTGTGCCCCCGTAGTGCAGCGGGTTTTATAGAACGCTCTTTGGCTTGTGCAGAGGACGCTAGAAAAGACCAACTGACATTTATCACATTCATTGGGAAGTATTTGATACACTGCCGATTATGCAGGTTTTCCTACTTACAAAGCATGTAGAGGTCTGTAATTTTTTATCATAGTTACACTTCAACTTTGAGAGACGGAATCTAAAACAAAAATCCCGAAAATCACATTGTATGATTTTTAAGTAATTAGCATTTTATTGCAAGCGCCCCTGCACTGAATATTCTGCATAGCACATTTTTGCGCCTCTGCTTCAAGATATGTAATCATTTATACAACTCTTAGACGTTTGTCCTCATTCTTTATTAACATGTGATGACAGTGCAACATAACAGAAATATATTAGAAAGGGTCCTCGAGTGACGTCGTCCTGTGAATGTGTACTCCTGCGTTTGTTTATCGGGGTAAAACAAGTCCAAATGTATGTGCAGAGATGAATACATGAATGTGTTCGGGGAAGTAGGCCATCCCGTATAATCAAGTATCCAGTTTTTTGAACTAGTGACACAAATGATCAGATGTGAAAAACACATGACTGCTAAAGGGTTAATATCCCTTTTTATAATTACATCATTGGCATAGACCTCTGGCGAACTGTGGGTTTCCTGTGAACAAGCTCTACATCTACATTACTTTTCTACTGAAATAAACCTCTAAGTGAAGATATCCGGTGGAACTAACCGTGACGCTCTCACATTATTCATCCCAGATATGGCAGCTGGACGTCTGTTTTGGTTCATCCTCGTTGTCTGTAAGTCATTCCTCCTTTACAGTCTTAAGGACTTCTTAACTTCTCAAGATAATCGTGTGTGTTTTCATCCATTGTTAATCAATCTGTCATTGTTTTACATTTCATTCAGAGAAGACCATACATACATTAAAATGAATTCTACATTTTTTTGATTGATGTTCTAACTCCAGTGTTCAGACTCCATTCATCTTAATATAGCAATATTAGACTCAACCCAGTAATAGTAATTACACCTTAATAAAGACGTTCTCAGCAGTCAGTGCAACACTTTACAGACCGTTGTTTTTTAACCTTTTATAATGTTATGATATGTATAATAATGACACATTTTATTATTTTCTAGATACCATTCAATCTGTCAAAGCCCAAGGTTAGTATGATGATTTCCACTTGAACAATGATGTGAACTCTGGTTTACTACACGATGCTACCATCAACTGTGACGGTGACTCAGCCCAGACTAGATGGGTGGATGTCGGACTGGGATGCTTTGTCTATGGCTTTAGCAACATGTGTGCTAGGGGACCTTCCTTGTCGAGTGTGATAAGTTCTAGATTGGAGAGATTGGCGGATGTTTTCCTGCTGTGAATTAGCATTTTATATTTTAATATGCAACGTTCAAACCTGAAAACAGTCTATTCTTCTGATCTCACAGACCATCCTCCGCCCAGTCTGACAGTGATTCCTACAGTCATCAGAGAGAGAGGCTCAGTTCAGCTGATCTGTAAGACTCCTCCATCTGTCTCTGTGTCTCAGTGTTACTTCACCATAGAGGGGGAACAGCGCTCATATCCTTTCCCATGTCAGAACACAACAGTAAGAGTATGTCAGCTGCTCCAATGGGCAAATCGAAGTTCTCCTGTTGATGTTAAAATGAAATGTTTCTACACTGTGGGGACAGACTATGCATCTACACACAGTGACCCTGTTCCTTTGAGTCTTCCGGGTGAGAAATATTTGTTTAAATGAATACACTGATCTGATTTGCTCACTGCTATCAGGTTGTTTTAAAATATATCATGTAGGCACCAAAAATGACACTTGTATAATACACAGTATTCTTTACAGATCTCAAAGTTCTCCCTCTGCCCAGTCTGACAGTGAGTCCTACAGTCATCAAAGAGAGAGACTCAGTTCAGCTGAGCTGTGAGACTCCTCCACCGGTATCTATGTCTCATTGTATCTTCTATATAGAGAATATACCTGTTGGTCCAAACACATCCTGTAACCAGACTGTCACAGGAACTCAGCTGCTCTCTTGGACTGGTCATAAATCCCCAGCTGTGGTCCAGGTGATGTGTTACTACATGGTAGATGGATATTGCACATCTCCCACCAGTGACCCAATCGCTGTCACAGTCCAGGGTAAGTAGGTTGTTTTGAAATTATACTTATAATCAGGGATCCACCGATATCACTTCATTTTCAATACCGATTCAGAGAACTGGGCTTTTTATCTGCCAATTCCTAGGAGCAAATCCCATATTGTAACGATAGGGAGGCAAGATGTTGGCTCAGGGAGAACAGAGGACAGTTATGAACTCAAACTTTAACTAAAGAAACACTGAAGATCAAGACAGAACAACCGTTACATATGGCATGTGCCAAACAAAGACCAACAAGTCCCACTAGGAAATGAGGAGCTTAAATAGGAACAGTGATCAAGGAAACAGGCGAGGGCGATAAACAGGTGTCTGTGATCCAAACGAGGGAGTGAGGCTGTTGGATATTCTTAGCGCGACAGCCTGCCTTTATGGGACATGACAGATTTTGCTACTTCCATTTAGATATAATTTTTGCAATGATTGCCCAAATAAATTTCCATTACTGAATTGAATGGCATGAAACATTTATTAACAACATTCTCAGTATTCAAGATTGTTGCACCATTTTAAAAACATTATATAACCATGTTTAAATACACTCCATTAACACTCTAAGGTTGTCATCCAATAAAAACGTGTCCAAAGTGGATCAAGATTCACTTTAGGCACTTGACAGGCTTGACAACACATTAGAAACAACACAGATAACCTTCCTGTTGGGTTCATTTCCAATAAATTCTGTGTTCCTCTTCCAAAATGACCACCCCTGTATTGGTGATTATAAATCCATTATAATAAATACTTTATCATCCAATGTTGTTTTAGATCTTTTTACCAACTTTTATGGCCTTGCAAGCTTCATTGACCTGAACTCATGCTCGCTTTTGAGTTAAAAAAGCATAATGTATGTATTATTTTGGCACTAACAAATATTCTGCTGAAATGTATTTTGCTATTTTTCACAGACTATGTCAAAGTTTAATAAGGACATTTGTTTTGAAACCCTTAAAAAATTATAAAAAGTGGCACAAAATAACATCTGTTGCATTCCCCTGCATGCTAACTAAGTTAGGTAGTGGACTAGTTAGCTCCAGGCAATTCAGAATACAATTGCTAATTCTTACCCTTTAGTTCCATCTATACATGATTAGCTACTGTAGATATGCTTACTCCTAAAGTGCTTGAAAGTAATCTAGTGTCACTTTGATCACGTTGTGATTGGACAACAACAAGTTAAACAAGGCATTTCAATTTGATGGTTTTAATCAAATCATTTTATGAAAATGCCTGTATAGACTTATAAGTCTCTTGTCCAGAGACTTTTTGTCCAAGTGATATTCACTTTCCGTTTTATATTGCTATACAATTCCAGTGGAGAATATTTTTACATATTTATTAAGATTTTACGTTGTTAGAAGTTTCATTTCAAATCATAGCTGATATTGAGTCAGTTGTTAATAAAAAGTTGTATTTCATACAATTTTATCCTGTACAAGAATGATGACAATCATAGCACATGTCAACACAATTTATAATGACAGTATTGGGTTTATATTCTGTATAGGTAGATACTCAAAATTCTGTACAGGCAATCGGTTTCAAAAAATGAAAAGGGGATGTCGGTAAATCCCTAGTTGATTCCATTCATTCATTATCTATATAGTCATTTAGTGTCACGTCTCCTCCTGGGGACGTGCCCCCTCCTCGCTCAGGCAGGGTCCGGCGTTCGGCGGCATCGGCTCTCTAGCTGCCACCGTTCCCCTGTCCCCTCCTTTTTGTGTTGATTGTTTGTGATGTCCCATGTCTTCACGAACGCACCTCCTTATTGCGCACACCTGTTGCTTGTTTGTCTCTGTATATATTTGC
>JACXGK010001895.1:0-17767 GCA_016801125.1 Novumbra hubbsi
CAAACAATAAACCACACCGGGTGTGGTGAAAACCTGACCTAAGTAGGCTCCCCAATCAGAGTCAACTGAATGCAGCTGCTCTGACTGGGGAGCCCACAATGGCATGGAGATGGCTAGAGGCCTCTCCATGTGCCATGCCCTGAATGGGAGCCCCAAAGCATAGAGATGGCTAGGGGCCCGCATCCAGGACATGACATGGACCTCTGGAACAATGAAATTATCAGAACCAAAGATTCTGAGGGACCAACAAGACACAAACAGCAGGGCCAGACAACTGCTTTCAGAAACAATAAAGCAAGTTTAAAATGTTCCAATGAGGAGACTTAAAGATTGGTGTTATAAGTGCTCATTTTGTTTATCTTGGAAACAATCTGTCAATGTCAACATAACATTATTTGATTACAAGAAGCTGTAGTTCCTGTGTTCATGGTTATTTTCACTGATTATTTTAAATATTTAAAAATGGGCAAAGGTGATGTTTTGTGGGTGAACAACTGTTTCTACTACAGTGCACAATCACAAAACCAATTTTGTTTCTTTTCTTTTTTCATCTTTTCTTGTTAGTGTGCCGCTGGGTTACTGGTTTGGGACATTATTCATTTCTGCTTTTACTAATTCCCATCCACTGAACTTGAATGAAATCAGTGTCTCAATATATTACTTTACACAATGTGTATCAAAACTGTTAAGAATATAAAACAGGAAATTACAAATCTTTATTGCTGAGCCACCTTTCCAATCAGCAGGCCTCTTGCACCCCCGATAGTTACGTGCAACACAGGATGCATTATTTGAATTAAAAACTGCAACAAGAAAAAAACAAGTCTGTCCCCACCCATGATGCATTGAAAACTGAGCTTTACCTTTCACATTCAATTGTACCGAGCAGTTATGACTAGCTATAAACACGACATATTTTGGTCGAATAAATCTTTTCCGTTTATACATAAACACCAAGTTAGCAACTGTATCCAGGATTGTGCTCAGCATATGTTGGAGTTCCAACATATGCTGAGCACTTTTCCTTTATTATGCGGTCAAGCTTATCCCAAATCATCTTGTTTGGGTTAAGCCGGGCAATTGTGGAGGCCAGGTAATCTGATTCAACAACATCACACTTCTTCTTGGTCAAAGCACCATTATACAAAGCTGTGGTAGCCTTGCTGGTTGAGCATGTATTGGAATTTTAAATAAATTACCAGCATAGCACCCCCACACCATCACAACTCCTCCAGCAATTTGACCAGAAAGGTGTGATCATGCGGTCTCCTCAGAACAGTTGATAGTGAGATGTGATAGTGAGATGTGCCTTTTTGAACTCCGTGAAGCATTTATTTGGGCTGCATCTGAAGTATCTCAAATCAACGCTGCAGCAGATGTAGCACTGGGCCTCCTATCCTGTTGCGCGCCTCATAATGGCCAGTTTCATAATTGTTCAAGATGATTTTTGCGACTCAACTTGAAAAACAAGTTCTTGAAATGTAATAGCTTGACTGATTATGTCTTAAAGTAATGATGGACATTCTTTTCTGTTTGCTTATTTGAGCTCTTCTATCTATAATACAGACTACTTAAGAGACATAATAGTGGGAATACTATAAGTGACAAAAAAGAACTGTAATAGAAAGAAATGCAACAGATCATGAAAAAAGCCAATTTTTCCAAACTCTAAGCACGTTCCACACAAGATCAAACATCGGTGTGTCATCTAGAAAGACATTTTCACATTGAAATACATGATGTTCATTATGTTGTGGTTACATTAAATGTACTCAACATTTTACAAAAAAGACAACATCTTGTGGTGAAAGGTGTTTACAACCCACATGAAAGCACTGCTATATGTTTTGAATGAACGAAGAGCTATGTTACAAAATTGTTTGAGGTTTTGTAAGAGTTTTGAAAAATCACCACATACTTGTGAAAGTAGTACCAAAGCTATTTAAAAACACTGTAAAAAGTGATTATTTCATAGCTGTCTCCACAGTTTCATTTTAAGAAATCACTAAAAGATTTTCTAGGAACAGTTGGAGTGTTGAATCAGACCGTATCTGAATTAAATCATTCATGTCCGACATCAACACATGTAACTGTTGAGTCTTCGTGCTGAATCAGACCGTATCTGAATTAGAACATTCGTGTCCGACAACAAACATTGTTGCGTCTTCGTGCTGCCCTTTCAACATGTGGTCGATTTTTCCTGAAAACTTTTTTACCAAAATTAAGTTACGTTTTTTAGGAACCATTTATTTTTAGAATGTCACTTGCGGGATCACTTACATTCATAGGTTGAAAGTGGGTTTTTTTTCCAACATAGCAACAAGCCAAGACTGCCAATGATTGACACCGTCGATCTTTGCTTTATAGCAATGACCCCTGGTGGATATGGCATGTCAATGCCTCTTCATACGCATCATTTCATGTCGTACAATATCATCTATGTGCAGTAAACCAAAACAGATTCTGAAACAAAATGAGATTGTATACATTTTTAACTAGAGGCATGGAAAACCACACACACACATTGGGAATGGGGTGGAAAACAGATCTGTCTTACCCAGAATGCTGGTATCTTGTGAGCTGGGAGATAGTAAAGATATACATTACCAGTCATTTGTTTGGACACACCTACTCATTCATGGGTATTTCTTTACTTTTTCTATTTTTCACATTGTAGAATAATAATGAAGACATCAAAATTATAAAATAACACATGGAAATATTGTAGTAGCCCAAAAAGTATCAAATTAATCTAAATACATTTACATATTAGATTATTCAATGTAGCCACCCTTTGCCTGAGAGACTGACATTGCCTGACGGGTTTTGGCTCGAGCAAACAACTAAAAACTGCTGATGTAAAATCACTAAACAGGTGCATTTTTTTACTCTCAACCGTATGCTGGTATCCCGAGTTTCCACAAAGATGTAAATTGTTTTTGTTGTTTGTCATTCATAATAGAGGGCCCTGGCAACCGACGATGTAGCGTGGAGCTGGATGTTTTGTGTTTCTAAGCCTACTATTTAACCTAGCTAAGCAGCAAAATGAGTCTAACAGCACATTTACATTTGAATAGTCTCCGGGCAGCTTCAATCAGCCAAGAGAAGCAAGAAGGCTTTGGCTGGAGCAATGCCTTCAAAACAGTTTGAAACTGGGAGCTCTGAAATCTCTGATCTTCAACGTCAATGATAAATTAATGCCACTTTTAAAACTACTGGAAACTGATAACTCGGAAATGTGTGGCCTATGACGCAATTCATTTAAGATTATTGGGTATTCGAATAAATAAATATAATTCATAATTATAATAAATTATTTTTTACGGTCTCTAACTTGATTGTCCAAGTCGGAAACTTCCAAAAGCACTGACATCTTGACTAGCGTAAAAATGTGACATCGTTTTTCCCAGTGGTTCTAAAATCACCAATAAACTGTTGGGAATTAGATTTTAACATCCTTCTTCGTCATGACAACCGTTAAAGTGCTAGAACCCCGTGAATGTAACCAATGTGCGGCGGAGCTCCGAAACTTAACATCCTTCACCCGCCCCAATAGAAAAGTTTTATTCTAGAGCGAACCGGACCGCACCGGACTAGTCACCCCATAGAGGTGCAGCGCGCGGTGTCGCATATTCAGTGATTTTTTTTGACACATTGAGCAACATACAGCAATAAAAGCGTTTCTGGAAAAAACATCGGATTAACGTGATTTGATTGTAGGTAAGTTATAATTATAGTGACATAGTCCTGTTTAACAACTCATCAGAAAACTCTGAAAACGAACCAAAGAGAGTACTATAGTTGGCGGTCATACATAAAGTAGATTCGATTGAAAATGAGACTACCTCTCATAAGGGGACAGGCAAGTACTGGCCAACAGGTAGGTAGGCTGCATGCAGTAGTGAAGCGGGGTATATACAGAAGGGTATTATATGCCAAATGATTAATCTTGACAGGGGATACTTTTGAGGATACCAATGTATGTCCTTCGGTTAATATTTGCATTATACACTAAAATATTTCTAATATGCCGTTCAGAAGTTTCATGTTACTTAGAAATGTAAATATACGATAATGTGTGATAAACTTGGATTATCAAACACAACGTGTTGCACCCACATATGCAAGTAAAAACTCTACCATGCAAAGAAGAAACCGGCTATAAACAAGATCCAGAAACGCCAGCACCTTCTCTGGGCCCAAGCTCATTTTAGATGGACTGAAGCGAAATGGAAAACTGTCCAGTGGCCTGAGGTATCATGGACACAACGTCCTCCGGACTAAAGATAAGAGGGACCATCTGGCTTCCTATCAGCGCACAGTTCAAAGCCAGCATCTGTGATGGTATAGGGGTGCATTAGTGCACATGGCATGGGTGACTTGCACATCTGTGCAACAATATATACACGTTTTGGAGCAACATATGCTGCAATCCAGACAAATTCTTTTTCAGGAAAATCCTTGCTTTTTTCAGCAAGACAAGCCCAAACCACATTCTGCACGTATTACAACAGCATGGCTCTGTAGTAAAAGAGAATGGGTGCTAAACTGGCCTGACTGCAGTCCAGACCTGTCATCAAAACATTTGATGCATTATGAAACGAAAGATGAAATGCTTACAGAGTATTGTTAAAAGACAAGTTGATGCATCACAGTGGTAAACATGCCTCAGTCTCAACCTTTTTGAAACGTGTTGCTGGCATTGTATTAAGAATGGGCATGTATTTTTCCAAAAACAATAGCATGTCTCATTTTTAACATTTGAAATGTTGTCCTTCTGTTTTTATTTGCATTTCACGCAGTGTCCCAACTTTTTGGGAAACAGGGTTGTAAATAGGCTTCCTGTGTTCCAATGGCAAGTTGTGTTCAATAATCTAAGTTTATCATTTTAAAAGGCTATGTGATCATTAGAAAACCCTTTTGAAATTATGCCAGCAAACGATGAAAGCTGTTATGCTGATTATTTGTGTGTGCAGAGTTTAATGAGTAATGCCTTGGAATATAAACAGGAAACAGATATTAACTATGTACTAATGCTTTTGAGAAGTTTCTGATAAAAAATCCTTATTCATATTTGCATTACAAAAGTATAGTTAATTCTGAATATTTTTAGTTGTTTGTTAAATATATTTTGAAGTTTAAAATGTTATAAACATTTTACATAAAAATTGTATACAACTGCATTAAATACTAATGTCACAGGTTATGGTAACTTACATTGCAGGTGAGAAGAACTAATGTAGCAGGTTATGGAATAGCTTATAACGATTAGTTTAACAATTGACATTATCTCCTTACAAGCTTCAGACTCAAATCAAAATTAGGGTAAATAGAAAATGTTACGCATTCTGAACGAAATCGGTTTGAGCTGAACATTTTTATTTGAATTTTCTAAACAGGCCATCATGTAACCTGCAGGTTACCACTGGATTCTCTGTTCACTTTTTGCTCTTTTTTCATTGCTCCATCCACACGGTTTTTAGGTTGGCTAAGAAATCCTTTAGTCCGATTTTGAACTGATATAAACCTTTTGTCAGTGAAAACGGGTCCATGTCCTTGTTGCTTTCCCACAACATATAAAGCTCCCATTGTGATGGCAATGGTAATTACGGATCCAGATTAAATCAACATCCTGGTGAGGTCACAGCCTTACACTTTCAGTTGTTGCTGATTTGTTGATATTTAATTGTGTCTACAATAAAGTATTTAGACTCGCTGTCTGATGTCATTATCATTGGACACAGTAGGGGTGTGGTCCCACTGCACATGTGATTTGTGTCAGTGCCTTCTCAGTGGCAGTGGAACCTTGATGGAGCAACCCGTCCTTATCCAGGAAATGTGCATTTGTTTTCACAGTCTAAATACATTTGGCCAATTTAAAGAGAAAACTGCCAGGACCAAAAAGAAAACAAAAGCACATGACCACATAATCCGGTGGTGATACATGCATGTATGGCTCAACACACACACACACACACCCCTCTGCCCTAATATGTTGCCTAATATGTGACATTGTGTGTCTAGGGCTGGTGGCAATCAGGAGCCAAAATGTTCTCTCTTTCAGTTAAATCAACAGTCAACAATATCATACCCTATTAATAGATTACTTAAGTAACCAGGAAGCATAATGTCTTTTAGCAGGGTAGGGTAATCATTTAGTAAGAAGTCTATACCACTCAAAAACTAAAGAATCAAAACAGGAAACAAGTCTTACAAATGATTACTTCTCCTGTAGTGTTTTTCCTTTTTGTGTTTCCTTTCTGATTATTTTGTGTTTCCTACAGTTTAATCTTCTACACCAGGGTTTCCTAAATGTTGGTTTGGGTCTCACTGGAGAGTTGCTGCCAATTTCTTTAGGTTTGCTGTTAAGTCTGGATCTTGACACGTGAAGATTCAGTTTTGAGAAAACTTAGATTTGACTATTTTGTTGGCCGGCCATTCATCCAACTTAAGCCATGTTCACCCTGTCAGAGCTAGCCTCTCTGAGTGAGCGTCAGGCCAGCTCCAAGCTGCTAAAGCCCTGGTGGGAGGTCTTCATGGAGTACCTGGTGGTGCTGATGCTGATGGTATCTGTGCTGTCGGGCACCCTGCTGCTGTCTCGAGACCAGGTGGTTTGTCTCCCCCTGGACCTCCCCACCACCCAAACTAACCATAACATTGGTGGGCCAATCCATCCACCTCAACCCCATAGCAGACCCCCAGCCAAGTCAGTTCCACCAGTCAACCCCTGGGCCCCTGCTAGGGGCAGACGCACACACCTGGACTACCAGCAGTACGTCTACATCAGCCAGGTGTGCTACCACGAGGCCCTGCCCTGGTACTCCCGTTTCTTCCCTTACGTGGCTCTACTCCAATCACTGGTGATGATGGCCAGCGGCTGCTTCTGGTTCCACTTCCCAAAAACCTCGGCCCGCATTGAGCACTTCCTGGCCATCCTGGCCAAGTGCTGTGAGTCACCCTGGACCTCCCAAGCACTGTCGCATGCCGCCCGCCAGGAGGAGGGAGAGGAGGACGCAGGCCCCAAAAAGTTCCAAACGCTTCCTTCGCCTCTCGTGCCATCAGCCTCTGTGCCCCGCACTCGCCAGTCTAGCTTGGACTCGGGCACGGACAGCCCCCTCCTGGGGAGGCCGGATGAGAAGTCCACCAACGGCCCTCCCTCGCCCGGCACCTCCGTTCTCTACCAGACCTCCTCCCTGTCCTCAACGTGTGCGACCCGAGGCCGCATACTGGCCGCTAAGCCTTCTGGGGCGCTGGACAGTTCACAGCGGGTTGCAAGTTTGGACCGGAGTGACGGTGAGCAGGCCAGGGCACTGTTCGAGAGGGTACGCCGCTTCCGCTCCCACTGTGAGAACTCTGACGTGATCTACAAGGTCAGGTACTTCCTATTCCATGTAGTCTGTCTACATGACCTCCTCCCGCATTCCCAACACTTGTTCCCTCCTCTCTCCTGCTCTAGGTGTACCTGGCTCAGACCCTATTTAAGCTGCTGTTGGCGGGGCTGATCGTGAGCTACACCACCCCTCTGATGGACTCCATCTCCTTGATCCACACCTGCCTTCCCCAGGCCCACGCCCTGACTGGTTATAGTGCCTTTGAGTGTACCCATGCTCTGGCCTCAGTCCTTCATAAGCTACTACTGGCCTACGTCAGTCTGGTGGGGCTGTTTGGCCTGCTGAACCTCTATACCCTCAGCTGGATACTCCACAGGTCTGGATTGTTATGGTTGGGTAGCTCTTTGCCCCAGCTGTGGTAGCGATGCTGTGGCCAAATGTCTTCTCTCTGTGTTCTCAACCTTTTTAGCCTCACTCCGTTTATCAGAACAGGTTGTCATTGTTCAAAAGGCCCAGTGAAGTACTAAAACAGCCACAGACTCACAATGCTAGCAAGTCTTTCCTAAATAAGCTATTTACCAACCGGTGCTCTGTGGTTCTCCACCCCCTAGCTGTTTACTACCCGGTGCTCTGTGGTTCTCCACCCCCTAGCTGTTTACTACCCGGTGCTCTGTGGTTCTCCACCCCCTAGCTGCCTTCGCCGGTACTCCTTCAACAAACTGAGGGAGATGGGCTCCATGAGGGACGTCCCAGATCTGTGTAATGACCTGGCCTTCCTACTGCACATGGCTGACCAGTATGACCCCCTGCTAGCCCAGCGCCTCTCCGTCTTCCTGTCACCCGTCAGTGAGACCTGCCTGCTGGAGGAGAACCTGGGCAGGCGCTGGGGTGCCGAGAGGCTGCACTCCATGACCACAGTTGACCCCGAGGGACGGCCCCTGCTGCAGCTGGTGGCCCTGCCCCGCCTGCCCCCCGTCCTCTTCACCCTCAGCCAGCTGGTGGTGCTCAAGCTGGAGCTCATCGCAGAGGCCAAGCTCCCTGCGCAGGTGGCCGACATGACCTCACTCAGGTTTGCCATATACCGGATAATAAAACAAGCAAGGGTTGAAATCATGCATATGCTATATAAATGTACTTCATTCCCATGGCCGTGATTGGGTTAGAGAATGACATCCCAACCTCTGGTCACGATGTCTTCAGCAGCAGTTTTGCTGGCCTCAATGCTAAAATAGCCTTTCCTCCATGCTAATATAGCCTTTCCTACAAGGCGTAGCGATATATTTTTCGGTCGTTGCGGCCAATCAAGTGGTATGCCTGATGTGTTATTCATTAATGCGCTTTATTTGTTTTGTGTTTCCCAACAGGGAGCTTCATTTGTACCACTGCACAGCAGCTTTAGAGCCCGGTGCCCTGATAGTCCTGCAGGAGCGTCTGGAGATCCTGCACCTCACCTTCACTCAGGCTGCCGAAATACCCGGCTGGGTGTACTCTCTTCGCGGCCTGCAGGAGCTGCACCTGTCCGGCCGCCTCGGATGCGAGAGCGGGGTGGGCCGCAGCTGGGCCCTGGGAAGCCTCCGGCAGCTCCGTCACCTGCGGAGGATGGTCCTCCGGGGCATGTTGCAGCGGGTGCCGGGGGAGCTGGGGGAGGTGGCGGGCAGCCTGGTGAAGCTGGAGATCCATAACGAGGGCGCCAGGCTGCTCGTGCTGACGGGGTTGCGGCGCGTGGCCGGTCTGACCGAGCTGCAGTTACAGGGCTGCCACCTGGAGCGTCTACCCTCCGCCCTGCAGGCCCTTGCCGGTCTGCGCGCCCTGGACCTGCAACACAACAGCCTGCGCACCCTGGAGGAGCTACTGGGGCTGGCCCACCTCCACCGGCTCTCCAGCTTACGGCTGGCTCACAACCGCATTCTGTCTCTACCGGCCAGTGTTGGCGAGCTGCATGCTCTGGAGCTTCTCGACCTGGGGTACAACCAGCTCCAGAGTCTGCCCCTGGCCCTGTTCAAGCTCCACGGCCTACATCGCCTCCTGCTGGCCGGCAACTTGCTGGAAGAGCTACCGGCAGAGATAGGGGCACTGACGTTTCTCGCCGAACTAGACCTGAGCAGGAACAGGCTGGAGAGCCTCCCACCTGAGCTCTTCAGTCACTGCCTGGAGCTGCGGAGCCTCAATGTATCACACAACTCTCTGGGTTCCCTGCCTCCAGGACTGGGAAATCTTTGCCAGCTGTCTCGGCTGGACATACGCGGAAACAATCTAGAGGATCTGCCCAATGAGCTGGGCTGCTGTTCAGGACTGCATGGAAAAGGTCTGCTATTGGAGGACTGGCTGCTCCAGTCACTGCCACGCCACGTGAGGGAGTTTCTAACCCAGCCTGGATCTCCCACAAACAAGCCCATAGCATCAAACTCCCGTCCAGACTCGGATACCTTCCCCTACTTCTCTACTACCCAGTGGAGCTTCTCCTCTGCTCCAGAGTCTCGGATATAGAACTGACATATAGATTACAATCATTTTTGGGGTTTACTGTTCTTTTATGTGAGAACACTCAATTCTAATGAATGTTATTCGTTTGTTAAAATTTTGGGGGCATTTTCTGTAAATAAATGGGATTTTACTTTAAGGTTTACTTTTGAATTCAAAATGAGAATGGCTGCAGAGGTAAATGTGATGCCTTTATGTGCCTGCATATTGTAATATACTTACAGCACATGCATATATGGTCTGTGTAGCTGATGATGATGATTCCTTTATTCATTCACCCAGTTAAGTCCAGTTGCAATGAAAAAAATGAAAAATCATACAAGAATGAATGAATGTACTGCAGTACTGGATTAAACATTGACATGGATCAAGTGTTCTTATCCCGAAGGCTGAGCACAGCGCTCGGCCCCCAACAGGCTTATTGAAACTCAGGCCTTTCTGTGGCTTGTTTGTCTGAGGAGGACAATACCCTGAGCTCCAGTCCTCAGAAGGAGGAAGCATAAATCTGCAACTAATAGTTGGTTTTCAGACAATATAGTTGGGAGATTCTGCAACATTCCATGCAGACAAATGATCGTACATAATTTGGAAACAGACTGAAATTGGATTCTAAATAGTATTCAAATGACAAAGAAGAAAAACATTCACATGTATTCCTTCTTGATTTGTTCTTGATTTCTAAGATTGTTTAAAAACCTTACTTGTTACTTGAATAATTCTGATGTAAAACACATATATACTATTATAATGCAACATTAGAACATTATTGTTACTACCGAAATGATTAAAACATGCACATTTTGTTGACCTGCTATTAATATGAATTGTAGTATTATAAGGGCAGATTGGAACTTTGTTATGATTTGTTAAACAAAACATGCTATCTTAATCACTGCTAAATCAATTGTCCCTTGGGGATACCAAAAGTGTATTGAACAAATACCTGCTTTCACTACAAGTGGTAATAAGACATTTATAACTGTAACTTGTAGTTACAACTACGAAACTTGAATATGTATACTGGATCTTTATCTTTCAACATGGCGTCAACATCTTTTCATCATCTTCTTTCCTCCTGTCCCTCAGTCTAATCCCTCTCCTGTCTGTCTGCTCATGAGTCCCAGTAGGAAACATTCACAATGGGGTTCACCCCTTTATGTGATGGTGGAGGTTGCCAAAACCACAAATACACGGGTTGGAATGATGTTCAACAGCTATTTTTCCCACAACTTGAATATCTGGTCAATCTGAAGCACTGCGTTGTTTTTCCTGGCATTAAAGATTTATTATGTATCCCTGAAAAAGAATTACCAGCACTCTGGTTGGCCCATTTCTAAGAAACCTTTCAAATCAGGGCAGCTACGTAATGACTGCCATTGACTGACGTTGAGCACTGGACCACTAGGGGACAGGGGCCCCCCAAAATGTTTTTTCCTAGGGCCCCCAAAAACCCATTGGCATTGGTAAATGTTTTATAAGGCATGTTTCATTTCAAACATTTCAATTTCCTGTGCATAGCATGTGCCACATGCCTGTGATACATTTTTGGTTTGCTGTTTGCTTACATAAATGGTTAACTGTGTTAACTTGCATTTACTTTCACATGTATTGTAGAGCAATTATAGGCATCAGGCTTATAATTAAATCTTAAGATGGCTTATGTTAGCTTTAAAACATTCATATGTACTATAACTTTAGATAATGTACTGTAGCGAGCGCATTAGTTGGGTCCCCAGATTAAGAGTTTGAGTAGTCCCAAGTCTTTTGCACTCGAGTCCAAGTTGAATCACAATTAACCATGGCTGTGTCATGCCATGTCTGAATCCCTATTTGTCAAGCCAGAAGGCTAGTCACTGAGTATGCAAATCATTTTTATCCATTTTAAAAATACTCTTAAAAGATTACCGAATGTTTGATAACAGATATATTTCATATCAGACTTCATATGTCACTCCCCACACTGAAATGTTAAAAACTTTTTGAAACTGGGAGCCAGGGAACATACAGGCTCGCGAGGGATGAGCAGTATTAATGATACATGTATTTAAAATGGATTTTGCCATTTGTATTTGATATGGTTGATGAAAATTGCTTCATATTTTGAGTCAAAATACATTAGTGTTTTATATTTTGTAATTTAAAAATACTGTAAAATATTTTGAGACATATACATGATGACATCATAAAATTGCTGCCTCTGATTGGTGCTTCTTGATAATTTTTGAAAGAATAACCCTCTTAGACGATTCGTTACCGAGTAATAATAAAGATTCGTTCGAAATGACACGTCACTAATCCGAAGGTCAATGTGAGAAATGTGTAGGTTGCCAGTTATCCATCGAATTTTACCATGAATTGCTGCACTTTTTTACAGTTATGTTAAGTGCTGGTTTTGTTTTAGTAGCCTAGGCTAAATCCTTCACCAATTTAAGAAATGTTCTAACTATCCCAGTTATCGTTAGCTTGCTACTTTCGGCCTATGTTCATTTTTTGTTGGTTGTGCACGAACAAAAAAATAATTATTAAGCATTGTTGTAAAGTATTACATTATAGTGCCATGATATGGTATAACTTGTTACATTTATTCTATGTATGGTTAACAATCAAATGATGAATTACTTAGAAATTATTTGCTATGAATAATGTTGCCATTAAGTCAGTAATACTGAAGCATAGAAAGACCTTCATTAGTATAATACGATAGAGTTATGAGTCATTAGCAAACTGTTAGTTAAACATTAAATTGTTGGTTACATTAAAACAAACCTTCATTTGTATGATAACAGGGATATGTGCATATTTGATCTGTTAAGTGGTTGCATATATAATATTTATGGCATGATTCATTAGGCAGAGAAAAGCTGTTGCTATCTAACAATGTCTATTTATTCAATTGAGTGAGTATACTGGGGAAGGGTCGATCAAATAGGCCGATAGATGGAATGTTTGTGGAGTGATTTCATGCTCCCTTGTAAAAGTAATTTTTGTATTTTTAAAATACAAAACAGCGGTTCATATCCAGCACTCTTTCCAAGATGATATCCATAAACCATGAATTGAATAAAACGTTGTGGAGAGGAATTGTATAATATTTAACTGTACTTTATCATACATTATCATAAAAAACGTATTTCAAATAATAGTAATACATGTATTCGTTATGCATTTGCACCTATTACACATTTGCGTGCATCCAGAAATGTAGTTGAAACTTTAAAATTGTGCAAATATGTAAATATATATTTTTAAGAAATAATATTCAAAATTGCTATTTGACATCGTAGAAATATGCGCCGGTGTCTGTTGAATTAAAAAATAGTTCTGCTCGCTCTCCAGTTTTGCCCGATCACGTGACGGGTTATAGACTGGTTAAGCTTATAACAGCCACTGCGTTTGTGATTTCTCCAAGCTGACGACTAAACCAACCAATGATATCTATGTATTTGGTAAAGGCGGAAGTTCCGGATGGTAGTATAACTGAGGCCTTCTCATGTGGTATTGAGTAGTATTATACGGAGACTGAATTGGAAAATCATTGTAAGGTACGACTGTAATATTGCTCATTTTTGTCCACTGGTTGTCGTAGTTGTGTTATACATTACCAGCTGCTTTCAATGGTTTCGAGTGAGCAACATATTGTCAAGTTTATAGCAGTTAGTTTAGACTACTAATGGGCAATGTATCGTTTAAAAGGCTAGCTAACAGTTCAGCTAGGTTGTATTTTGCGGGTTCGCCGGTTCGGTTAGTGCAAAAAACGTTCGCGTTAACCGTGCGAAGCGAACTAACTGTGTGTGTAATTGGAATCACTGATTAGTTGGATAGCTTGTTCTCTAGCTAGCTATATGGTTGGGTGTATTAGTCTATTTAGCGGCTACAATTTACAGTTGTGTGTGTGCAGCTAATGAAAGCAGTGACGGTTCATTGTTTGGGTCTAACGAAGCTCTGAAGCGGAAAATCGCAACCCGTTTATTATATTCTGTCTCAATTTTTATTGTTTCCCTACTTGCAAGAAGATACGTTCTGGGATGTATGGTATTTCGTTGTAAAGTTGGGGTCCCCCAAATTGTTTACTGTGCAATATGAGTTGATATGTCCACCGTGTCATAAAAAACGCCCACTTACAATTTTGAGACTTGCAGAGGTACGATAGTATTTCTGCACATATTAAACACATGTATACAACACTCTATATTTCCAGTCAGATAAGGAAGATTTAACACATTTTAAGGTCCTTTTCATCCTTTAAGAAAGTGAATTCGCCTGTCCCTTTAAAATATGTACAAGTATTCCTAATATTGACTAGTCGCACATAAACCCAAATGGATACATTTCTGAAAAAGAAAAAATTTGCTGGCTGCTATGATTATTTAACTGATTTGACTAGTGACATGTGTTTACTTCCACTATTTTTCAAGTCAATACTGAGTTTAAAGGACTGCTTGATATTTTGTCTACAGTACAATCTACGGCCGGGTGCAGACCAAATGCATCAAGCAATATGCATTGTGGCAGATGTCCCTTCATTCCAATGGAAGAGGATCTATAACACTGCGATTAATTTGTTCACTGTGTTTTGTGCATTTCTTTAACTTGCGTTGTTTTGTTATGCATTACCAGATACAGAAGGGGATTAACCTACCATGACACTGACGACTGCTCTCAGCTATGTGTTATTGGGATGGCAACAATCTCACTGACAGCGCAATACAGTTAATTGAAAACCCCAAAATCAGAGTTAATTTCAGATGCATGTGTGGCATTAAGTGATCTTCTGCATTTGTCTGGGCTCCATGTTAAGTGAGCCTTTGTTGTGATGCAAAACATGGCTTGAGGGGATTACGTAGCTTTCATAGCGTAATATCGTGACATATCAGTTTTGCAAACAGTGTTTACCCGGCCTGAATGACACTCCTGCATAAGTCTACTTGTTGCCTATATGGCAATTGGAAGTAATTTGTCACGATTCCTTTCTGGGGATTGACTCAGCTATGTGTTCTTTAAAGTGCGATCCCTGTTCCAATCCTGTCACATCCCTGTTGTCCCTTATGACGGTGTCTGGGAAATGGTGGCTTGTGACGCTTAACCTTAGTTGCCTTTTGTGCAATGCATGAGAAAACAACATCTTTTGGTCAACAGCTTAAATGTACAACTGGTTTTTGTACATCTTTAAAATACTCAGACAAACATGGTTGAGAAAATACCTTTACGTGTAATACAATAAATAATTCCCTTTCAAGTGGACAGTTGGGTTAAAGCACATTGTGACAACGGGTGGGAATGCCCAGTCAATATTGCCACCCTCAACCCAGTTTGCTCTTCCTCCTCCTGTAGACAGAATGGCTGAGAATGATGTTGATAATGAGCTCCTTGACTACGAGGAGGACGAGCCTCAAGTAGCTACAGAGACTGCCGTCCCCGCAGGCAAGAAAGATGTGAAGGGCTCCTACGTCTCCATTCACAGCTCTGGCTTTAGGGATTTCCTGCTCAAACCAGAACTACTTCGTGCCATTGTGGACTGTGGCTTTGAGCATCCATCTGAAGGTAGGTGGAGTGTTGAATGCTGGCAGGGATCAAAACTGTCAATGAAATTCATTTCTGGCTGTGTCCCAGGGCCTTAAGTGGGAGTGGAACACTTGTTTGTTACTCTCTGTGTGTGAATTTATGGTAAACAATGCTTTTTCTCATCTGAAAGAGGGTGAAACTGCACTCTGCTACACTGACCAAATGACTCCTTGTTTCCCAGTTCAACATGAGTGCATACCTCAAGCCATTCTAGGCATGGACATCCTGTGCCAGGCCAAGTCTGGTATGGGCAAGACGGCAGTGTTTGTTCTTGCCACACTACAGCAGATTGAGCCTGTGGACGGACAGGTCTGTACATGCACTCAAACGTCACAATGTGAATGGTCTTACGCCTGACCCACCGCTGTAACATTGAGGCCGTCTTCATCCTCCAGGTGTCAGTACTAGTAATGTGCCACACCAGAGAGCTGGCCTTCCAGATCAGCAAAGAGTACGAGCGCTTCTCCAAGTACATGCCCACCGTCAAGGCAGCCGTGTTTTTTGGAGGCCTCACGATCAAGAAGGATGAGGACGTGCTGAAGAAGAACTGCCCCCACATCGTGGTGGGAACGCCCGGCCGCATCCTGGCCCTCATCCGCAACAAGACCCTCAACCTCAAGAACGTGAAGCACTTTGTCCTGGATGAATGTGACAAGATGCTGGAGCAGCTGGGTGAGTTGGTCTCGTTCCTCTTCATTGGATGACGCCCAACCCGCTTTGGAACTGTACGGGTTCAGGTGGCGTGTCCCTGTGTTTTATTGGTCTTAAAGAGGATATTGTCATTTGGCTCAGGTTTAAACGGGGTGGCTGGGCACTTTTGAGGCCTCCTCTTATCTCTTCTTCCTGTATTTCAGACATGCGACGCGATGTTCAAGACATCTTTAGGCTCACGCCCCACGAGAAGCAATGCATGATGTTCAGCGCCACGCTCAGCAAGGAGATTCGACCAGTTTGCCGAAAATTCATGCAGGATGTGAGTCCACGGCCAGGAGGGGGCAGCACTAGCCAGATTCTGGCGTCCTGAATGTTGTGTTACCGGTGGCTTTGGCTGCATGGGTGCGATGATGTTTGGAGTCGTGATACCGTGTAACTCTCTCTGAAAGCCCATGGAGGTGTTTGTGGACGACGAGACCAAGCTGACCCTGCACGGCCTGCAGCAGTACTACTGCAAGCTGAAGGACAGCGAGAAGAACCGCAAGCTCTTTGACCTTCTCGACGTGTTGGAGTTCAACCAGGTAAACCCGCAGACCCAACTGCCACTATCCCACAGTAAAGGTTGTGTGTGCGCCTTCTGGTCAAGCTGCTTCATAAAGTGGTGTCGTTTGTCCCGTGTGCCTCTAGGTGGTGATCTTCGTCAAGTCCGTGCAGCGCTGCGTGGCTCTGTCCCAGCTACTGGTGGAGCAGAACTTCCCTGCCATTGCCATCCACAGCGGCATGGGTCAGGAGGAGAGGTGAGTGTTCCGCCCCTCTGGCTCTCACACCCCTCTGATTCAATGGAGTGCCGAATGCAGACAGTCTTTATGGACCTGGGAGCCTCGTCGGTCATCTCCACACATGCTTGCCTTCAAAGGGGCTCCGTGTCCAGTAATACCTCCAGCAGCTGTGCTGTTAATCCTCTCTGCCTAGCAGCTGTGTTGTTTTAACCCTCTGGCCCCCCCTGGCCCCCAGGCTGTCCCGCTACCAGCAGTTCAAGGACTTCCAAAGGCGCATCCTGGTGGCCACCAACCTGTTTGGCCGGGGGATGGATATAGAGCGAGTCAACATTGTCTTCAATTACGACATGCCGCAGGACTCGGACACTTACTTACACAGGGTGGGTGTCCTATATCTGAAGGAGCGTCGAGCGTCTCCTGGTCGTGAGGGGTGTTTCCAACGAACGACCAGCCTGTCATTGGCCCCTGTAGGACTCTGTCAAGTTGTGGGCTCTTCAAATGGTCCTTAATGTGTGCCCCCCCAGGTTGCCCGTGCTGGCAGGTTCGGAACAAAGGGTCTGGCGGTGACCTTTGTGTCGGACGAGACGGATGCCAAGACCTTGAATGATGTGCAGGACCGCTTTGAGGTCAACGTCGCCGAGCTGCCAGAGGAGATCGACATCTCCACTTACAGTAAGGATCCATCCTCGCATGCAGATGCCCACGGGGTCGATTTAAACCTGAAATAACACGGTTCACTCAGTCCTTGTGTCACTGTCCGCCAGCCATTATATTTGTTGGTGTGACTGTATGATGTAGTTAGGGAGGGCTAAGTTGACCCTTCTATTATAACAACCCTTCCACTTGGATCATGCCACCCTTGAGTTATAAGCGCTCTAATGTTGCCCCAATGAGTGCTCACTGGGTCGGTGCTCTGGACTGTCAAATAATCACTTTTTTAAGGGATGTTTGTTATGAGTT
>JACXGK010001895.1:34343-62100 GCA_016801125.1 Novumbra hubbsi
AAGGAAGGGGCTGCAATTGAGGGTAAACACATGAAGGAAGGGGCTGCGTTTGAGAGTAAACACATGAAGGAAGGGGCTGCATTTGAGGTTAAACAGATAAAGTAAGGGGCTGCGTTTGAGGGTAAACATGAAGGAAGGGGCTGCGTTTGAGGGTAAACACATGAAGGAAGGAGCTGCCATTGAGGGTAAACACATGAAGGAAGGGGCTGTGTTTGAGGGTAAACACATGAAGGAAGGGGCTGCGTTTGAGGGTAAACACATGAAGGAAGGGGCTGCGTTTGAGGGTAAACACATGAAGGAAGGGGCTACGATTGAGGGTAAACACATGAAGCAAGGGGCTGCTTTTGATGGTAAACACATGAAGGAAGGGGCTGCGATTGAGGGTAAACACATGAAGGAAGGGGCTGCGTTTGAGGGTAAACACATGAAGGAAGGGGCTGTGTGTGGCAACGAGGACTGAGACGCCGGTGTTCTGGCCCTGATACACAGCTGCCACCGCAGGCAGCACACAGAGCACAGCACTGTTCAGGCCTCAACTGTTAGCTCATAAACAACATGGACCTCCTCTGACCAGGGGAGGAAGCACTCTGCTGAGGATTGTGGGACATGGCCCGCAGACAGACAGGACAGGGTAAAACGCCCTGAGGTGTTGATGTTCCTCCTAAGAAACAAGAACACTCCGGAGCCAAACATGCTGAATTGAGCGCAATGGGAAAGAAGTTGACGTTATCCGTAGGTTCTACAACAGGCTGCAGTCACAATAAAACCAGAGGAACATTTTTCAGTGCTATAGGTGTGGGCCTGTTGCACACTACGTATGTACGTAAGGGCTTACATAAGCTAAGTGTCAGATAGTGTACGCTGAAATAACATGACAGAAAACAGCATACAGCCTCTTTCCTGGGCAACATCACTTCCTCCTGAACTGAGGGTGGAGAAGGGGCACAGGCAGGGGGTGGAAGGGGGCATGTGGGGAGGGGCACGGCGAGGATGGGGGGGAGTTTTCGGGAAGCAGCAAGGGTACATGGAGGAGGGAGCCTGACTGACAGATCGGTGGGAGGAAGTGGGGGCGTCGGTCTCTCCTGTGATTGGCTGTTGGATGTGAATACCCCTCTCTGTGTCCAGCCATCCTCTCTCTGAACCCTCTGGGCTGCTGTTTACTTCTGTTGGGGGAAATGGTCTCCTTCTTTTCATCAGAAATCCCCAGACTCTGTAACCACTGGCACAGTCCACTATCTTCCCCAGTCTCTGAGGTGAAGGACAGGGCCACATATTTGTCCTGGGATTGAGTCCCTCTTTTACATTCCGCTCTCCCTCCTCTCATCTTCACCTTCTGCTTATCTTTCACTCCTACCTCACCAGTTTTGAGATCCTTTTTAAGAGGGGAAACTGCTCTGCCCCGTCTTACCCTGTCGATGACAGGGGTTCTCAGGGGTGGGGAAAGCTTAGATGAAGGCTGTCTGCCTGTTTGCCTTTCTGGAGCATCGATAACAAATGAGAGCGTCTCTGTGAACGGTTCTGTTAGCGGTAATAATTCAGTGTGCCCACATGCATTTACCAGTGTCTCGGCCAGCATGGGTGTCTCTGACACTGCGTCCATGGGAACTTCCTTCTCGGACACCACGCCGTCGTAAGCTAGTAGACGTGGGAGTACCTTGGTGCCGGTGCCAGGCGATGAATCTTGGATGCAGCCGGTTGCTAGGACGACATGCGTACTGGTTGGCAGCACCATTCTGGACCTGCAGAATATGGAGCGGAGACGTCGGTGGGGCGGCAGGCTGGCCAGTGGCCCCGACGGGCCGATGCTCCGGAACAAGGGTGGAGGGCGAAGTGGGACAGAGGGTCTAACATGTGTACGTGTCTTCTTGAACGACGCGTCTGCTCCACTCTCCTCGTGCCCTTTAAGCTGCCTCCAGCAGTCGTCAGGTCTGTCTCCCTGCTCTGACTGGCAGTGTCGGGCGGGCTGGCACATTCTCTACCCTTGCTGAGGTGGAGGTAGCCGGGAGGGTGAGGTCTAATGGTCTCAGGTGGAGGACAAATTGTCACTTGATAAAACAATCCCCTCCGGTTAATTAAATTGGTGAAGTTAATCCTGACATCTCTTCACCAATGAAGAAGTCATAAACATCTGGTTTAACAAAGCTCCCTAGAAGTAGACAGTGGATACAATTAAACCTACAATATGAATACAGTCATCCAAGAAGTGCATATTTCAAAGAAGTGCATATTACACTAAAGGACAATCAGAAAACACAGGAGTACAATGATTATGAGCGCGTAATGTTACAAGACCTCATTACTTAGACAAGGTGAAAGCCACTCACTGGGTAAGCCGTATTCTCCTCTGGGTCCTCCACTTCAGGAATGAGTTGCTTTTAATTGAACATCCATGAATAATATATGAATCCTGTTTGTGTGTCCACAGATTTCATCAACTTGATTCTTACCTGCCCTTCTGTGTGCATTCGTTTATATCAGCCTGATCTCTACATACTACACACCCATATCTCTCTACCTTTCATCACGTTGCCCTCTGACATGAAAGGTGGTGCAGTGCCATTACTCTCTCTTGTTTTAAACTGGCCATCAGTTATTTATGAATGGCTCTCTGAAGAGCAGGAGCCAGGATGGTACCATATTGACTTTTCAGCTTAGTTTAATTTTTAGCCCTTAGCTCAATGCAGTGACTTGTTATATTGTCTCTATCTCTATGTTTAGATGAACCATTCTATATTTACCGGTTATCTGTTACCTTTCAGGGTGGACAAGTTAGCAATAGCTCTGTGAGTAAGCAAGGTTTAGTTAGAATGATAAATACTAACACGGATTTTAACTTCTCCATCAAACATATGTCAAAATGATGAAACTTGATTCATTTTATCCATATTTTAGCCTAAGTGATTTCAGGAAAACACATCATGTTACATATAATAATAATTACAATACATGGGAAAAACTTAGAAATTTAAACTTGGACAACAAAATATTTTTTCCTACTCTGGTGTAACTACTGAAGATCCATTTCTATGTAATAGTTAGACGGATCTTTGGGAAAATATGTGGCACCGTACATCGTATCAATTGTACACTTCTTCGAGGACCCTTTTTTGTCTTTTGTAGGGTTGTTTACGGGATTAGTTCAACAGGGCATTATTGAACCTGATAATAATATTTTCGTCTTCTGGGCGTCTCAGTCGTTTCTTTAAACCTTGAGTTATCCGAAAGTAGCAAATATAACACCGTTCAAGAGATTGTATTCTTAATTTCAACACTGGGGGGCGGTGCTCTTTCAAACGCGAAGACCACGAGACGCGAAAATTGTCTATTTTCTTGCCTGAACTGTGTTGGCGGAAGTACTTAACAAACCGTGGTCTGGGTGACCAGAACGATATTGTAGAGAACGGTAAATATTTGATATATTATTTGACTTTATATACTGTGCTTTTCTTAGTGACATTTGCCGGTAAGTTAGGGTTCGGTTTTTACATTCTTGCGTTTTAGGTATACATGCGGAAGGTTGGTAAGGAGGAGTAAAAACAGGCAAAGTCAAACGGAGGTTATATGGTGGAATGCTTGAGCACAGTTCTTAATACTCGCACTGATTGCGAAGCACGATTCAGTTCTGTGGGATGGTCATTCCACTACAACAATGTCTATACGACAAACTGTATTTTCTTTCTCGACGTTGTGCCTTCTGGTGGGCACTAGACAGCTCGGCAATAACAGACCGTACCCGCAGTTGTCAGTGAAGTTATCTGGTAGTTACAGCTAGGAATCTGGTTAAATCTGGTTCCCGTGTATGCATAGCCACTGACTTGTCAACACTTAAAAGTTAGATTCAACCATTCATCATTGTTGTTTTACCTGGTCTACATGTTGATTGCTTATAGTGTAACAGTACAACTAGTGTTGTTTAGCCCTTGTGTATTTCTAATAGTCTTTTCTGCTCATTGTAATTGAAAGTAGAAGGTACTCACTATATGTAAATCACTATAGGTAACATTGTCATCTGAATGACTAAAAGTTAACTTTGTATGTTACTTTGTAACATTTCTCCATTGGCTTCTTTCAGATGGCTCACCGCCTGCTGGTCTGTAGAATGTTGACTCTTTCTGTTAAAGACCTGCGCTGTCTCCCAGCCTCCACTGCCTTCTCCTTCTCTACCTCCTTCTCTACCTCCCTGTATTCAGCTTCAACCCCTCTCTCTTTCCTGTCGCCCAAACACACGTTGCCCTTCGCCCTGTCCCACAACCCCCGCAGAGAGTTCTCCTTTAACATCCAGGACCAAGAGGACTTCAGGGAGAGAGTCATAAAAAGTGAGCTTCCCGTGCTCATTGACTTCCATGCCCAGTGAGTACTTCATTCACCCGTGTTTTGCACCGACACTCGTATGGGGTATGGAAACCGTGCAAGAATATGTTGAACCGTGTGCAATACAAGCTGAAGTCACCTTCTGCGTGTTTCGGATACGCAGTTTCCCTCCATTACCACGCCCCACTATGGCATGTTTAGTAGGACATCTGGGGGCAGTGGCATGTGCCTGTAGTTCAAATTAGCATGTTTGGTTTTTTCAAGCTTAACTACACGGTAAGTGTTACCTAAACCTTAACCAATGTTTGTAGCTCGGCACTTCCCTCCTTGTGCATCCCCATTTGGCAGTCAACATCACCCGCACACATTTCACCATCAATTTCATGAAGAGTGTAGTGCGTATGGTACACTCGCAAATAGGATATTTTGCAGGCGGTTAAACATGCATTTCTAGTATGAGCCTTTGGTTTGGAGGAAGAGCGAAGGTTGCTCATCTGTTCTTCTGGAGTTGTTTGTGTTGTGTTGGAGCTTGGCTGTGAACCGTCGGGGCTATATATAGTGTCGTGGCTTATGTAGGTATTTCAACGATGATGGGGTTAATGGGGGGCAACACCTGAACGTTTTAAACGATGCTTGTTACCCCAAGCTGAACAGGGATTGTAGTAATTAGCGTGACCCGGAACCAGAGTGTACGAACAGCACAACATTTTAAGCTTAATTAAATCATCCAAATGTAAACCCAATACTCGTGTATGGGGGGAGATAATGGTGAGCCACTTTCACGCAATAACTGCTTGTGCCTCCTTGAGCTGCACTGACTAAAAACCCATTATTCCTGTAACTTTCATTGCTGTGAAGGAATTTGGTCCCAGTCTTCAATGTAACACTGCTTTAAAATGTTTTAGTTTTTCAGTATGTACTGCTTGTTTTAGTTCCTGCCACAACATGCAAATTGTTTTTGGGTCTGTGTTTTTCAAAACATTAAATGCCAATTCTATTGATACATTTCATGCCATTCTGATGTAAACTTGCTTGTGCATTTATATCATTGTTGCTGCGTGGACTGCTCATCTGCTCACGTGCAGATGTCCTGACATTCTCCAATACAGAGCAAAATATATAGTTACATCAATGATGTCAAGTCATACAGACCCTGGAGGCAGCAAAACATCCCCAAACCATTACACTGCCAACACCACGTTTATTCTTGACCATTGGTCTGCACCAGATATCAAGACCAATGTCATCCGAAAAGTTATTTTAAAACTTGTAGAAGATTCTGGAAATTCTTTGCCACCTTCTCTCTCATAAATATTTGACCTCTTCCCCCATCAATAGTGAATCAACAATTTTCTTTTAAAAGGAAATTAGGGTTTATAAATACTGCGACATACCAACATATTTAGTTAAAAGAAAACTCCACTTGCTACCCTACCATAGAACACAATAAAACATGAATCATTATTGTTTATTGTTGTAATACTAGGCATCCTATGCTGAACCAGAATTCAGCTGTCAGACTTATTAAATTAATAATCAAATTAAAAAGAAAGTAAGCACTGATCAGCTCCGTAATGGCGTACCACCAAAAATACCTTTAGTGGATGACTGAAGAATATTTTCCATGACAAAAACAAGGCTCCTTAAAAATGTCTAACAGACCATTAACACTCCAGTAGGTAGAGGTAGATGGCTACCAATGTCTAACAGACCATTAACACTCCAGTAGGTAGAGGTAGATGGCTACCAATGTCTAACAGACCATTAACACTCCAGTAGGTAGAGGTAGATGGCTACCAATGTCTAACAGACCATTAACACTCCAGTAGGTAGAGGTAGATGGCTACCAATGTCTAACAGACCCTTAACACTCCAGTAGGTAGAGGTAGATGGCTACCATATGTCTAGAGGTAGATGGCTACCAATGTCTAACAGACAATTAACACTCCAGTAGGTAGATGTAGATGGCTACCAATGCAAAAGTGAATGCCACCAAACCACAAGTTAGCCTTAAGGACTGAACTGACAGTGTTGTTTGCTAAAATAAAATACATCAAAGACTATATAGAGCTTTGGAAAAAAGTTGTCTGGAAAGATGAGACCAAGATGTACCTGTCCCAAAGTAATAAAAAAAATTGGAAGGGGGAAGAGAGGAGCAGCTCATGGTCAAGATCTTACCAGCTCATTTGTGAAACATGGTGGTGTAACATCTTGCTATCAAGGTGCTTGTCCCCAGCTGGACTAGAAGACTGGTCAGATTGAAACAAGGATGAAGAGAACAAGATACAGAAGATTCAAAGTCATCCTTCGTCATCATCTTTGAGAGGCCCGAGTTGGACCAATTGTAATATGAGGGGGGAGACCTGAGGATTGCGGTTCACTGACACCCTCCATCCAAAATGAACTTGAGAGGATCTGCTGGGAAGAATGGGAGAAACTGCCCAAATCCAGGTGTGCAGAGCTTGTAGAGACATACCCAAGAGAACTCGAAGCTATGATCGTTGCCAAAGGCTCTTTACAAAGTATTCAATAGAGGGTCTGAATACCTATGTACATAAGATTTCAGTACAAGTACAAGGTTTCACTCAAATATCCTTAATCAGTTCTCATGTTTGTTTGTTTTCTTTAAAGGTGGTGTGGTCCCTGCAAGATATTGGGGCCAAGATTAGAGAAAGCCGTTTCTAAACAGGAAGGCAAAGTTGCCATGGCAAAGGTCGACATAGATGATCACACAGACTTGGCTATTGAATATGGGGTAGGTGTGAGTTTTTTACATTTCTTTTAAGCAGTAAGGTGTGAGAACCCTGGGGACTATTGTGTAAAGACTCTTAAGAGCTGTTAGGCCTGAGGGATAGCAGAAGAATGGGGAATAGAGTTATCACACAATAACCATGGGGTTATAGTTTCTTATATACTTTTTTTTTATTGTTACATTTCAAAGTTAACAATAGATTTTAATAATTATATTAATTAGAAAATTATTAGTATATATTTTTGGACCCAATAAATATACATTTAATCCTTTCACTACTGAATTTAGTCTGGGAAAAGCTTATGGTTAGTTATGAGCTCCTTAAGGTAATTACTGAAACGGCTGGTTGCAAATTCATTAGGGAGGTTTTTAGGTTTATTTATTTCAGTCATTCCATGTCATGTTGCTTGTAATGGTTCACAGAGGTTGATTGGCAGTACTTAAAAAGGTAATATTTATTACATACTGGTGGTTGGTGAATCCGTTGGAAAGAAGGAAAGCTAGCCTAGTTGGTAACAACTTATCACTTTTAGCTGTGGTAACTTGCTCATGGTCGATGCCTTGTGTATCCTGTTACAATTTAATTGTAAAACATTGAGACCATATCATTTTACATTTTAGTCATTTAGAAGATTTCTTTAATGAGTGCATACATTTTGTGCTGGCAATGCTCTTGCCCCCTGCTCTACTAACTGAGCAACACAAGGCCATCTTCCATTTGTTGGCAAACATGAAAAGATTTCCATGTATTTTAATTCTTGAACATTGTATGTATTTTGATCAAAAACATATTTTGCTCTTGTTGCCAATCACTGTCCTGTCAAACCTGATTGGTTGTTTCTCTGATGACAAAGTAACAATCAATCAATCAATCAATCATAGATAGATTTAGTAGCAGAACAGGCCATTCGACTAATGTAGTCATCTCCTTCTACAGGTATCGGCGGTTCCCACAGTGATCGCCATGAGAGGAGGCAACGTCATCGACCAGTTTGTGGGACTCAAGGATGACGATGCGCTAGACTCATTTGTCAGCAAGCTCATTGGACAATGAATCTATGAAACGCATCAGATTACCCTGTATGACTCCGTTGTTCTCTGAGTCTGGCCTGGTCCTCTGTGCTCCACAGTCATGTTGAACCTGTTAAAAGTACCAACCAACCCCCCTGCACCTGATCCCGCCTGGGCCACACTCAGACATGCTCACACCCATCCCTAAACATTCTGCTTGTCTCTCTGTCCACGGTCTGGTGAAGGGTGTGCGCTTGTGTTTTAGTGTTGCCACCTTCCATGCAGTGGTTTGCTTCCTGTCCATTAGACGGTAATGGCCCTGACCAATTGAAACATACGGAGGAGCCTAGGCCAGTGTGTACTAGTGTGCTACAATAGATTGTATCTAGAGTGGGCATCTACACCACTGTACTTCACTGTATCCTATGGGGACAGATCATTCAGCGGGGGGGGGGGGGGGGGGGCATTGTTAGATGAGCTTTATGACGTTGCTCACTGCATTTTTTGATTGTCCACACGAGGGCGGCTGTACTCTAGCTTTGTAGGCCACACAGTCATTTTACACCGTAATGCCTAAGTGTGTGTGTGTGTGTGTGTGTGTTCCTGTTTTACTATCTTAGTGACGACTGAAGTTTAGGTGTTAAGGGTTGGGTTTAGGAGTGACTGGTTAGTTTAGGTGTTTTGCATTATTGAGTTAGGGTTAGGGATTTGTTTCATGGTACCAAATTGCCAGTCCTCACTTTGCTTGTAAAACTGTGTGTATGAGTGTGTATTGTGTTACAGCAAGTGTTTGAGGTATGTGTGTATTGTTTATGAATATGTGGATGGTTAAGTGTATAATGTGTATAACTAAGTATGAGTTTACTGTCACTTTGTTTTGACTGTGAAATTAGAGATAAGCAGGAAATGCATAGGGTTTTAGGTTTGATTTACATTAGCTTTCAATATACAATGTGATATGACCAACTAAGTAATAAATAAAGGAGACTTTAAGGTGGTATATGGTATGTGTTTTAACTATGCAATTACTGTCTAATCAGCTGACAATGTGACATCTTATAACATCTAAGCCATGTGATTCCCTCGGGTTACCAATGTGGGAAGTCTAGTTAGCAGGATGGTGATGGGATGTTGATGATGGTGTGATATTTGTTTGAATTGATAGGACATTTTCTGTTGAGACGACAAATGGAGATATTTCTAGTAGAAATTGGTTGTGGTCTTTCTGACAACCTTCTTTATGAGCCTTAGTCTTGTAGCTAGTACGTCTAACACATTATTTTCCTTCTCTTTTACCCTAACTGTGTTTCTCCATCCTTTTCCTTGAAGTCTTTCACTATTACCTATTATCCAATTGTTTCTTTTTACAGGGTTTCCGCAGGTCCTTTAAAACATCTTAAAATTATTTATCTAAATAAACGGCCTTGAAAAGTCTTATATTGTCTTGTTTCCTTTTCCTAACGGTCCTACAAAGTATTTAAGTTCTGTTAGCACTGGGAAGAGGTACTGCAAAAAATAAAGTGTGGTTTGTGAACCATTTGAGCTCTGGTGGCGCACAGAGCAGAACCACGATTTAATTCAGAATGTTGGATGTCAGCAAGATCTGTGGAATCCCATAGGAAGTGTAAGAAACAAAAGAAAAACTTTGAAAAGCCTTCTTTCTCAGTTCTGTTTGGTCATATCACACACTACTGAAGTACAGACAGTAAAGTTTTTGTTAGCAGTCGGCTTAATGCTCAAACAATGCTAGGAACTTCAGTCGAATTGTTATTATGTATTTTTTGTGTGGGGGGTTGTGAAATTAGTCTTAAATTGAATTTACAGTGGCATTTATTAAATTATTTGATTTGCTGAAACCTGCAGAAACACTGTTTTTATTATTTGCATGTACTTAGTTTTTCTTCTCTGTCTGACCTTGTGTTAGTCATGCCATCAACACCCTGTCATTAGTGTAACGGTGTGGAAGGCTGAGTTACGCCCACACACCCGCCTCCACTGATCACCTCGGTAACACACTTCTCACCCCCTCCCTACACCCACGTTCATGGCCACACACCTGAGAAAGCCTTTTGTCTATCGCTTTCTTTTTACTCAGCTCATGACATAATTTGCTGCAACATCCCACATCCCCATGTTGCCTCTAAGCTCAGGTCTCGGATCAGCTCTTTCCCCAATCCAAACATGAATCCATTAGGGGCAGGTTTGCTAAACAGTGATCACACGTGAGATCGTCACAGTAGACAGCACTCTGAACCAGCAGCCTGTTCAGCAGTATATCACCCAGTTCTATCCCCTTCTCTAACTCGCTAGGTTCATTTGGTACAGTATGCTACGACCAATATAAAAGGGTTGTGGGATTGATTCCCGCATGAGGGCAGTACGGAAATGTGTGCACTCCCTACCGCAAGTCTCTCTGGGTCAAAGTTGATGGTGAATGACATCGGTTCTGTCTAGGTAGTAATCTGTGTTTGTACAACCTATCCAGTGAAATGTTGACTCAATGAAGACACTGAGACATTACCACGCTGCCTGCCTCAAACTCATACAGCTCGTTAATACGGAACGACTGCTGACATGATCGTGGCACAAACCTCAAAGCTACTTGTTTTCTACCCTTAAGCGGGCTGCATTTCCTTCTGTAGTTTTAATGGGCTTATATTAAATCATTTGTTACTCAAATGATGAACGCCAAGAAATGGACTTTGAATGCTGAGCTTTTCAGTAGCTAATAATAGGTCATCCGGTAATGGCGGATACCGACATCCAGGGATTTTCAATGAGCAGAATTGAATATTGAAATAGCACATCATTGAAATGTATTATATAGTGAGTTTTGCAAAAATGTAATAGAATCCTCTTTGACTCGCACATTATTGAACGTTAATGTGGCTGAAGAAAACCATTGTATATGTTGATGTGGCTGAAGAAAACCATTGTCTATGTTAATGGTGATATGTTTTACCTGCATTGCCTATTAGTCTCTAGTGTCTAGACGACAATGCTGCTGACAGGTACAGACCTTTGTGTGTACCTTCGGCCTTCCTCTGCCCATTCTCTTGGTCTGACTAATCATGGGGATAAGGTGAAGAGATGACGGAAGGCTGAAAGGGTTTATGAGTAGCGTAGCGTAACCCTAAACCTCTTCCGCCAAATACAATAGACCACTCCTCCATGCTCACTCATGCTGTCTTTCTCTCAACCTCTGTTACCATATAAGGCAAAAAAAAAGACCGGCGAAGCCAGTGACTGTTGAACAAACGGCTACAAGGGAGAGTTCAGAATTCCTCCCTCCCTCTCTCTCTCTCTTCTCTGAGCTTTAGCGTTAGTTGTGTTTGACTGGCCCAGCCCGTGCCACATAGTCAGAATGCATATACAATCTGTGCGTGTCCATGTTCGTGCGTGACACCGACCTGGCAGGCAGACTTGGCAGAGCCCGGGGGGTACGCTAGGTTTATAGTAAACACACTGTGTATTTATATTTCACACACACATCACCCTCCTGCTTGTTTGGTGTGCATTCTGGTCCAGACGAATGACAGATTTAACATACTTAAAGCTGTCACACTGGACTTCTATTTTGGCTATGAGAGGTTATTGTCTGCATCCTAACGATTACAGATAAAAACATGTTCTCTACATTCCAGAATGCAGTGGGTCAACATGTCATTTCTTCCTGTACTGATTACTGGAGAGGGGGGAGGGGAAGCTTAGAGACAGACAAACGAAAGGAATTAATTGCCTTGTTCTTAGTACTATTCAAGCATTGCTACATACTTGCCATGCTGGAGATGTTTTATATTATGTAGTGGTTGTCTTTGGACATTGTAAGGGATAGAGTATGCCATTTAAGGACACAAACAGACGTTCACACAGCTGTACTCTGTCATGTTAACACAGCCTGGCTGAATCAAACGGAGTTGCATAAGTCGTCTTGGCAGGGGGTTTGACATTATCAAAGAATGGTGTAGAACAACAGCAAAGGACCGGTTACTGACAACCAGAACCAGGTGTTTCTACAGATAGCCATTAGGCTCATGTTCAAATGTGCTGTATGTGCCACGCCATGTTTCAATATACATGTTTTTATGGCACCCTATTATACGGCACCTTATTCACTACAGTCCTACATGTAGGCTGGACTACACGTGACTCTGAATCACATGAAGTCACACAAGTTAATTCACAGAAGCTACTTTTGTGCTGTGAAGTGCTCAATTAAATCATACCAGGCAGTTCACATACTGGGCGTCAGTGGGTCCCTTTCTGAGCAGATGATATAATGGCACACCCAGAATTATGGACACACCCTGTAGCTATTACCACTGAGACAAAGGGAGAGACTGGGTCATAGCACATGAGCTGGTGTAGACTGAGGTCAGAAATGTCTCCATATTTGGAAATCTACCGTTTCCTCTGTTACGATCTCCAATTGCTGACCTCTGGGCCCAAATCAGTTTTTATTGTAATTATCTTTTCTTTTTTTTTATGTTTCTTTTTACATTCTTAGATCACGGTCAGGATCAGGGTTCACGCAGACAACTAAGTTCACCAAAAAGAATGCAAAGAGAATGATATAAAATACCAAAATAAGAAGACCGCCATATCACTCACAGTATATGGAGCATTTACGGAAGTCTCTCCACAACACGTTGTACATTGAGCACAAAGGTGGGCATATTATCCAGAACGGTCGCCACTGTTCTGACTACAACATAGCAGATTGAGCAACTACAGGCATCTTCCCCAAATCCCCTCTTCCTTCTCCCTCAGCATCTGGTACTGCTCAGAGGTGACCCTTGATCCCCAGGCTAAATTCCTTGTATAACCCAACCAGCTCTGAAGTGTATTGATTTTTCCAGCCACATGGCATGTTCGTCAGTGTCACTGTCTACCACATGTGATGCAGAGCTGCGAAAAAGTGCAGGAACAAACAGGCACATTCCACACACTCTGACACACTGAGCTTGGAAAACAGAACTTAAAACACATTATTGCGTGCTAACAGACTTTGCTCATGTCATTATTTAGTTATAAGCATTGTTTTTGTATAAGCTATTTTTCTGCTGATTATGTTGTGTGTCCTAGAGAAACACTGTACACCAACAATCTTTATTTAAATGCAAATACTATTTTTCACAACACTTTCTTTGTGAAGATAAGTTGTGTCAAAAGCTGTGTATCCACTGAGCTGGCATCAATCCTAATAGAGATTTTGAGGTCAGGAGTGCAAAATATTTATTTACATAATTCTTATTTTCCTCGGTCTCCCTCGTTGTTTCACCATACCCACTTGCACGTTGGCATATATCCATCGTGTTTCCTTCGACTTTGTTGCTTTTTCTCATGAAATCATTTGTTTTCTTCTCCCAGCCCCTCTTTCTTTTCTGCTTTCCCACTCTACCTCCCAATACAGCCCTCACCCTGAATAAACGTTAAGTTGATATAGTTGTATTATGTTCACAATAATAAGTATTGTTATTTTAGGGATTTGTTTTAGACTAATTTAAGAGCAGCTTGTTACAATAAGGGGGTTTTGTACACACATTTTAAATACTTTATTAAATCTACACATTATTTTTCAAAAGCAGTGATTAATAGATGGCCTCACCTACAGCCGTGGCCAAAAGCTTTGAGAATGACACAAGTATTGGTTTACCCAAAGTTTGCTGCTGCAGTGTTTTTAGCTCTTTTTGTCAGATGTTACAATAGTGTACCTAAGTAAAATTACTTAGGTACGACACAGGCATGACACAGGACACATTTTCTTCTCCGGACAAGCGTTTTCTGGATGCCCCAAACTATCAGAAAGGGGGTTAATTGGGGAATTAAGTTCACTTTCATGGCAAAGATATGCAACACGTGCGTGTCCTAAACAAAGTGCTACATGCCATGCTGAAACTCATCTGTCTCAGTCAAGTAGAGCAGGTTTGAAGAATACATGAGACATGACATTTAGTATTTTAAGAGCAACATTTTTGTACTCTGTATTCCAGCACTTTGTAATTTTACAGTGACTATTGTACACTTGAATTTAATTTGAGGCGCATTTTGTACTTGGTCCATGATTTTAGTGTAAAAAGTATTTGGACAATTGGCTTCACAGCTGTCTCCTATTAGGTTAGTCTGTTTGCATCATTGGTGAATGCACAAGAGTGCTGTGAATAATACGTACTGGCATTTGGATTTTGCTGGGTGTGTCTGAAAATATAAGGACCAAAGAAGTGTCAAGGCAAGACAAAGCTGCCCATCATGAGGCAGAGAAATCTGAATGTCAAAATCAATTGTTTGGTACATTGGAAAGAAACAAGAGAGCACTGGTGAGCTCATGGCAAATGTCCTGGTCCACTACACGGGACTTCCTAGATAAGCCTGCAGAGTTCTGGAAAAGGCATTGCAGACAAATGAGACCAATATTAACATGTACCAGAGTGATGGCACAAGGAAAGTGAGGGGAAAAAATAACTGCCGTCATATACAAAGTGCTAGACGTGAGGGCCAAAACAATAAACAAAATGTGGGACTATCCAAATAGTTTTGCCCCCTTGACCTTTCCCATATTTCTTAGTACCCAATGGTATTTAGGGCCTTGTCTCTTCGCACAGCTCCAGATGGATTCAGGAGAATACTGGCCATTCATCATTTAGCAGCACAGTCAAGGCTTGATTCTAGAATGTGGTGCTCTGACTGCTGTGCCATCAGTGGAGCCAAAAAAGATACATGTCTGAGTCCCTGAGGCCAGAGTTTCGATCATGCTAATGAAAGGTGTTGCAATTGGCCAGCACCATCCAAGTTTGGGGGAGTTATCAGATTTAGTTGCTCGCCTTGTTGTGCTTTAGCAACTCCTTGTGGCAGCTTTGGTCATCTGATCCCAATCCTGGTAGAAAGCAGGAAAGTGCCTTTCTTCTGGTGCATTGGTGATCTGGTATAATTTCCTGGTTGATCAAGCAGATGGGTAAGAACCAGAACGGCATCAGATGTGCTTTAGAAGACACACATCTCAACATAAACTGTTTCAAGTATTTTGGTGGTTGTCATATGATGAATCAGGGCTATCATTTTGTATTAGATTACACAATTTAGAAAATAACTTGTTAAAAATGTAAATGTATACACTTTATGTGACTAAATTGTAAGCTGATATAGTATAGCCAAATCTGGGTTCGTTCATATCCGTGTAATGCTAAACTACATCAACAACGACTTATTTTGAAGTCATTTGCCAGAGGCATGCTAATAGTAGCTATTAAATTACACTTAACGGTGTGGATAGATAACGTTTTTTTAGGAATTCGTTTTCAGGTAACTTACCTACCAAAATAAATGTAAATGGAGGAGTATGGAACACAGTTATAAGTACAGTAAAGTTGTAGTACTTGTAATAGTATCTCAGGCATGTCTGCGTTTATTAGCAATCTAGCCCCAGTCTAATGACACATGGGGATAACCTAAATGATGCATCTCATCCTGAACGTACTAGTACTTATATGGTCATAAAAATCCTAAAATCGCACATACCTTTTTGATTAAACACCACCGTATCGGTGCCCCCTTGTTTTCCCCTCAACTATTTCAAGTTCAGATATTTTTTGTTGCCCAGTGGCACTAGTTTCTCCCCTGGGAAACACCCCTTCATTAACATGATTGGTCTAAATAGTAAAGATTATTGTAAGATTGGTTGGGACCAAATATGAGGGCGGACAGATACCATATATGCCCCTCCTCCTCTGGACCGCACCCCGACTGACTACCCAGAGAGTGTACTGAACAGCGAGTGGTAGAGGGAGGGAAAAAGAAAGAGAAAAAAAACATTGAGGCAGAGAAAGAGAAGGAAGCTAACATTGTAGTTTGACCCGAGCATTCAGCAAGGCTGCTGTCGACTGAAAAGGAGTTTGTTTCGCGGCAAAACGGAGACCGACTCAGCCACCGGTTGTAGCTAGCCACCCATAAACGCTTCTGTATCACAACAGCAGGTAATATTTAAACAAAAAAAAAATCCTCTATCCACTCTTGCTGGTGTTTTACGTATAGCACGAATGAGCCAGTTTATCTGACCAGGAAGGGCAAGAACTGCAACTTCCTTACCTTAATAGGTGGTACATCAAAAACTCAGATTTATTAGATGGATAGTTATTGTGAACTTTTCAAAATGTTAAAATGAACTTGTCTACATAACTTAATTGAGACAATTGAGGTGGATAGTAGTTTAATTGAAACGGAGACGTTGCAAAGCAACATTGTATCAGTATTTTAAGAAGCAATGTCGATAAAAGACGTAGTATGCTAACTTGCTAGCTAGTACAGGAAGTGATTCGCATGAATGAGTTGCAGAAAGGGAGGACCTGAAAAGTAACACAAAATAACGGTATAATTCAAAGATGCAAGGTATGCAACACATGTGGATTGCACTGAAGTGTGTATTTCACCGTGGATACATTTTTATAACGTGTAGTTTTGATCTCACTGTGTGGTCAGCCGCCGGGCAAGCAAACAAGTCTGCAGTGGCGGCTAACCGGGGAGCGCTGCTGCTCACAATTACGTCACTCTTTGGTTAGTGCAGGGGCAGACAACCCTGTCCTGGGGCGAATAGTTGTTTTTGGTTTAACCAACCAAGAAGACCAGCTGTGTTGAATTTAACCAATCGGAGAACTGGTTTGGTTTGGTGCCTTGTTGGGACAATACTTCTGTACCTGCTGCATTCCTGAAACAGGGCGGTCTACACCCCTGGGTTGACTTGGTGGAATCACTATGTAGTACCCTCCCTGTTTCAGCTGCTTTGGCATATTTTAGTACTACTCATTTAGTGTCAGGCAATTTATTTCTTCCTATGTCATTTCAGAAGTTCGTTGGCTTGGCATTTCTTCAAGCATTGAGATTTATTTTTTAGGTGATCCGTGACCAATAATGCCCCATTTACAAACATGTATTATGACTGTGAAGCAACGTGAAACAGCAGTGCCCAATAGGCTGGAAGAAATCGATGGGAAGCACATCGTCATTATTTTTGATGTTGATGTTATAACCCTTTTTGTAAAGTTGGGAAGCTGCATAAAATCAATGCAATGAGGTGCAAATAATGTATCCGTAAATATAATTGCAAATGGTGCAAAGACGAATATTGTTTTGGGGAAAATGTATGCCCATTTAAAATGTAATGCCAGCAAAGCGTTTCAAACAATTTGGGGTTGTATCTCTTATTTCAACAACACTCTGTAAGAGTTTGGTAACTGATGTGGCCAATTACTGTAGTTTTGAATGCCATTTTAGCACCTGGACTATTTTACTACAGAGTGTACTGTTGTGAGAATATGGGTTGGCATTGTTTTGCTTAAATATGAAAGGCATTCCCTGAAAAGACATTGTCTGGATGGCAGCATATGTCCAAACCTGTAGGCTATATATTGTTCTTGTAATGGTGCCTTCACATATATGCAAGTCACCCATGCCATGCCTAATGCACCCCAATACCATCCTGGATTTTGGCTTTGAACTGTGCAGCGATAACAAGCCGGAGTAAAAGGGAAAGGTGCAACTAACTTCACAGAAATGGTTCTGAGCCTATGCTGTGATTTCCACTATAGAATTGTGTCCATCAATCCAATATTGATTTTTGGCCTTTTCCTCACGTACAGAGATTCTCTTTTAATTAAATTGAGATCCCCAAACTATTTGCGTTTTTATGTAGAGAAATGTAAATCTGAAATTCTTGTGCTATTAACCTATTTCAGAGTGATAAATCCATCTTTACTTCTGAAAGACTCATCCCTCAGATATTTTTATACCCAATCATGTTACTAACATGTTGCAATATTTCTGTATTGCTCAACTTTTCAAGTCTTTTGTTGCCCATTTTCCAGCTATTTGGAATGTGTTTAAACTGAAAACTATGTCCACTTTGAATTTGGTCTTTTAATGTTGTCTTTGTACTATTTTCTGTTTCATATAGGGTTTAAATGATTTGCACATCTTTGCGTTCGGTTTTTATTTTCATTTCACAGACTGTCCAATGCTAAATCAGTTTTTTTCCCTTAATGATTTTTTAGGGTGAGTCAAGGGTGTAAATATTGTTGGCAAAAGCATCTGGGCAAAC
This sequence comes from Novumbra hubbsi, assembly GCA_016801125.1. Taxonomy (NCBI): domain Eukaryota; kingdom Metazoa; phylum Chordata; class Actinopteri; order Esociformes; family Umbridae; genus Novumbra; species Novumbra hubbsi. The sequence goes on from JACXGK010001895.1 coordinate 52,505, forward strand.
TGGAACTAGATTATTTTTTTTTCTCTCAGTAGGCCTTTAGAACCTTAGATTATCAGACATCAAAGAAATTCCACTACACTAGCCTATGGAAAATGTGCTTTCAGTAATTTGGGTTTGGCAATTCTCCTTTGTGTTGGAGAGAGTCTATAGATCACCTCAGTGCTTGGGAGAATTCTGTTCACTGGAATGTACTTACTGATTTTTATCATTTTGACCTCCGGGACTCTCAATTTATAGTAAACCACGAATGGTTCTCCAGATGGGTTGTAGGAACAAGAGGCTTTTTTTCAAGTCTATAGGTTTTCTGTGCACAATAGCCATGCATATATAATGACCTGAAGAATATTTTCACATCACCGCCGGCTTGTTTGAATCCTTTAATTTAAACCCCAAGGTTTCATTTCCCAGTGTTCAGATTGATGTCAAATGTTTTAAAGAAACAATACAATTGGTGGTTTTACCGAAAAAGTACAGATTTTGCACTTTTGGTAAATATGAGGAATTAAAAATATATATATTTCGGAGTTTATTTTGAGTTGTGCTGCTGGAAGATCCAACCATGGCCCAGTTTAAGTTCCTGACAAACGCTGTCAAGTTTTGATTTAGTATCTGCTAGTACTTGATGTTAATGTGCCGTTGTAAGAAAAATAGCCCTACAACATCAGACATGCACCACTATAATTCAGTGGGGATGAGGTCATTTTCCACATGGCGATCTTTCTGTCTCTTGCTTGATCCTTGTTGATTCTTTGGCTACTCAAACCATCCTCCTACCTGATCACAGGGTTAAGATACACCAACATACCCTCCCCGCCGATTGTTGACATCTCCAGTTACGTTATATGTCTTAACTATTGCCCTGATTGACCTTTTTAAACTATTTTATTAAAGCCATTTCCAGATTTGAGCAGCTTTACCTATTCTCACATCAGTGTTGTTTTCTTTCCCCTAGTTATGGATTAGTGTGAGAATTTGTCCTGGATGTTAACCTCATTAAAACCCCAGTGAAACAGGATGTCTTTGCTTACCGCTAGGGGTTTCTAATCACTTAAATGTAAAATAAGAATGGGAATATACTTCAGTTGAATGTTACTTGAATTTCTAGTGCTGCCAATGATTTTGACACTTGTTTTGGCGAAACCTATTTAGTTAATTTAATAACAAAACTTCAGTTAAAGGTTTGATCATATTTTGAATGATCAATCAAGATAGAGATTTGTTCACAGCCTGTTTTGCTCAGGTTTACCAATGGGGCCAAAATGCTGTCTAAACTCCGGGTTTCCCATTTATGATTAGTCTATCTAGCTTTTTATTCTGTTTATGAATACAGGTGTTTCAAAAGGCGTTTGTCGGATTTAAAACCATTCTCCCATATGCCATATCTCCAGATTCTGAGGTCTGTGATTGTAGGCTCTCTGTTTCATTTCATATTTCAAATTTCTTGCCTTTAACTGACTCAAGCCAGTCCCCTTTTAGTATAACGCAACCTCTCCCATAGCTTGTTGGATTCATGAAAACCACTTTTTTTTTTTTTTTTTTTTCCCAACAACATAAGGGTGTCATTTCCTGTTTGTTCTTGCTCTGAACTATGTGTAGAATTACTACACATTTTAAGAAATGAATTCCCTAATTATTTCAAGATTTCTATCTAAAAAGGCATAGCATTGAGTTATGACTTAGTGGATGGTAACTGAATCGCCTTACATGTGCTGTCCCTATTGCATCCTACGGCTTTCAATGCCATCCATACTATAATTAATAAAATTAGTGTAGCCAAATCAATTTTTGGTAAATGGCTTTAAAAGAAGGGCACACCAGAAAGGCTTGTGGATATTGTAGGCTAGTTAGGATGCTGTATCCTGGCTAAAGGAGATTAATTGAGTGCCGTCTTCATTTTAATGAATTCCCTGATTTGGACCAAGGGCACCTTTACAGCCAGTCACCCAGACAGCCAGTTTCCTGTTGTATTTGGGTTTCTATGTTGCTTTATCATTCCCAAAGATCATGTCCCGACCTCGAGTTCTCTGACCCAGTTGTTATCAGATGGTTGTCTCATCAAATGTTAATCTACCCAACTGCCCTCTAACACATTTACTTACTTTGAAATGCATTTTATTTGATGACTTATGCTAAATCGTGTTTGATTTTTACGTCCATGGAACCAACACAGCCTTTTTGTTGATGAGGTGAACTTATTGTGCCCAATAACCATTTACTGGAAATATGGTATACATTCTTGACCATGCAATGTATTACATCTGATGACAGGCTTTTATATGGATCATGCATCATTGTTGCAATGTTGTCCATCATGAATGGATAGAAGCAGTTTTTGCCTTTAAGTAGTTGGAATCAAATCCCTAACTAGCTTTTGAAGAACGGCAGAACTTTGTCACAACATTCTAATCGTTTTTTTTAAATCTGCATGCCGTTTTTATTAAGTTAACAGGAATACTAATAGAATAAGTTGCCAGCATCTCTTACTACTTCTAAGATCCCCTTAAAAGTATATTAGTAGCCGGCAGGTCACACAATGTAGCATACAGCCTCTCTGCTCCTAATGTGCCGCGCCATTCAGCCTCCTTGAACATTTGGTCTTGTGGAACATTTCTCCCAAGTCTTCTCATTTTCCTGATTCTGGTGTGATAGACCTAATTCAATTAGGTCAGCATAAATCCACAATGTCTTTGACTATTCTGAGACAATGCTACCAACCGCTTCCTATCCATTTACTCACTGTAACATTTTGTCTAGTTCTTCTAAACCTTATCTCATATTTTGGCCCCAGGCCAATCTCTTCCACCGTTGCCCTGCTTGCAGTACACCTGTAGGGTGTATGTTGAATAAAACAATGGCAGGAAGTGACTGCTCTGTGGCTGGGATTCCAAACAAACAAAGCTGGTTCCAGCTTCCCTTCCCTTGACTGTTTTTGTTTGTAGATTTTTGCTTGGTTTAGGATCTACCAGGTCTGTCCTCTTTGATAGTGGAATGAGGTCATCATGCCCAATGTTGCCCTGATAATCTAACCTAATAATGTAAGGTGGCAGGTATATTTTAGACCAGAAACAAAGGTCTCTCCTGCCCATGTTTTTTTTCCTTGGTGGTACTGACCTAGCTTACTTCCTGCCGGCCTATTGGTGTGTGCAAAGTAGCCGTGAACTAGTTGAATTTTAACTAATGCTAAGAAGCGGGTTAGTAGTTGGAGAACTGCACAGACGGCCATTTGGGTGGGGGAAACGCAGCATTGGCGTGTCTTTCCGTAGACTTTGTTCAGGGTTGGTTGGGGGTGTGTGTGTGTGTGTGTGTGTGTGTGTGAGATCTGCACACCTGGTGTGGACTAGGTTGGATAATGCCCAACACAGGTTAGCGCTGCACTTTGTCTCTCTTTACACCACAACATCCCTTTGACTCCCACTCCATATTTTACTTCCATGTACCTTTGCCCCGAACTAATTGCAACACAAGTGTTTGTTTAACCAATGGTGTCCCTTAAATGGAGAAATTGGTGTTTGTCTTCACGCTGCATAGACTATGAAGATGGATTCCGCGGAGTGCCCTTTAGCTGTGCTCGCTTAGACTACTTCTAAGAGGTGTTACAGGTTGACCGGAGGGGTTGTTCTAAGATTAATGGGCAGTGTAGGAAGACCCGTTTTCCGTCAGGTGAACAGAATTTTATTTTATAAGTGTTATTGTGCTGGTATTTCATGTTCATTAGAGTTTAGATTTGATTCCACTTTATTGTCATTGAACAGTACAAGTACAGTACAACAAAATGCAGTATGCATCCAACCAGAAGACACACTCCAGCATTTTTTCACTGACATTAAAGGTTTTATCCAATGTCCTTTTACTTGTTCAGCAGACGGGTGGGGTTTCATACTAACATGCCAAATGTATAAGGTATTTACTCTGATTCCAGAAAATGGCTGTTATGAGGTCTAAAGTGGATAGTACAAGTCAATCATTTATCTTATGTAGCTGCTACTCTTGAGATTTAGTGATCCTGCATGGTTTTATTTTCATTTCACATTTACTGTGGAATCTGGTAAAGGATGTGGGTCTGTCATGGAGTGCAGTTATTTTATTTACTGCACATTCTGAAAGGATGCTTCTTGTTTCAACAGTCTCCTGGCACACACTGCAGGAATCCACACAACAAAGTTCTGCGAATGGCTAAATAGTTTTCCCTCTTTGTCATTTCCTTTCCTTGACTCCCCCTCCCTACCCTGTTTTAGACGCAGAGCTGGTGTCTGAGTTCTATAAGAAACGTTGACAACTCTTATGTCCACTTTGTCCTCGGAGGCTTAATATGCCACGCTGGCAATGCCACGCTAGGCACAGTAAGGGGGCACTGAGGAGGCTAGTAGAGACGGCCTGAATAGGATGTGAAGTAACACATAATCCTAATGTAATAATGTCTCAATCCTTATTTTACATTGATATTCCAGTCGAGGTACACCATTACTAGTTTGTCACATTTGTTTGTGGCTGGTGGAATACCAGGCTTACAGTACTCGGTCTAGCTTTAGATGTAGCTTGTGGTATCATACTCATGAGATGGATCCCGACTTTGCTGTTCCAGCTACTCGGGCACGTCCCTGTGTGGGGTGGGAGTTGCTGAGCTGGAAGGGTGTGTCGGAGTTGTTGAGGATGGCCCTGATGAAGGCTCATGACATACCTCTCAATTAGCTGAACAGGTGTTGAAAAGACACTGTACTTAGGCCCTCCCTGTCACTTTCACAGCACGTCCTCCCTTTGTGGTTGCATTCTTGTGTTTTGTGTGATTGAACGTAGCTTCTCTGTCTTTTGTTTTGCCCAGGGTTCATATTTCTCTTCTGCTAAAGAGCACTTCTGTAACTTGGGCTAAACTTTTTTGTAGTTTTTCTTAACCTTAAATGACATGGTTGATCACGTTCAGCATGTAGGGGATTACTATCCTTGGTTCATCTCTGAGGTGACTGTGTGTTGCTGTGTTAGTTCACTAAGTACATAGCCAGTAGTTCATTCTTACGAAGCAAACTTTTAATAAATTGGTCTACATCCCAACTGTGAAATGCAGAACCCACTACATACAGTAGATTTGAGCACTGCCCCAACTGGACCTCCAACTTCAAGGACTTGTTTTAAGTTCATTGCCTGCATTTACACAGGAGAATGTAATGTGCTGTGAACGCGTCCATACACAGCTATGGGTGAGACTGACGTAAGGGAGGGTGGACTCCATGGAGATGAGTCAATACAACTCATACGCATACTATGCTAACTCAGGCCTGTTTGCTCAGCAGCAGTAGTTAGACACAGCGAAGCCTCGCCCTCAAGGTCCGCTAACTTTGCTGTAACCTTTTAATTTAGAGCGACTTCCGTGGAATGACTAGAAAAAGAACAGAACAGTCGTTGTAAATTTAGCCCTGTGCTGTTCTCTGGAGATGTATGGAGGCGATGCAAGTGTGTCACTAACTAATCTGTGTCAAGAAGACATGTTTGTAGGACACCAGCTACAGCACAGGCCGTTCCATCCACCCCCTCGCAGTGCCTGCCCCCCCCTCTCGGGTCTGGACATAACGACTGTCTGCTCTCCTTTCCTAAAGTCCCCTTCCATCCTAGTGAACTTCGTGGTGTCATCCTCCGTCCCAATGCATGTTGAACCCTCTGCCTTAACCCCCCCCCCGCATGCCTACCCTCTTAGCAGATGGTGTTCTTAATGGAGCAACATTTCCTGCTGCATGCCATCACGTAAGCCAGCTGTCACTGATTACAATCAATACCAGAGCTTTGGGTGTGTTTACAAAATACTCCCTAATGCAGGAAAACAATACAGTTCAGGCCTACTGCAGTCGGCTATTAGCTGGGCTAGCCTCATGGAACCGGTGGGCCTGACCCAAGTGCCTTGCCTAATGTTGTGGATAGACCGTTAGGGGTTACCTGTTCTGCTGTTCAGACCGTGGGTGTGTTGCCCAGGCTATGTGATGTTGATGTATTGTGAATCCCCTTCCCCCAAAAGACTTGCTGATGGGAGTGAAGGTGGAAGAGTCTGGAAGGGATATCGGCATAGTAGGGCAATTGTGGAATTCCTTTGCTCTCCTAGTCTGATAACAAGGGTCGGTATGTGAGGAATGTGACCCTGGAACACTGGATAAACAGAGGAGAGTGGGAGAGGTAGGGAGGGAGGGGGCGGAAAGAGGAAGACTGGAGCTGACAGATGCGGGGGACTCATGTGCAGGGTACCTCACTCTACTGCAGGAAACGAGAGGAGGGAGTGATGTCAGAACAGGATTGGGGGGGTGGAGATGGAAGTCAGGAGTAGAGATCACTGGAGTAAAGTGTGGGGGGGGGGTGAAGGGTTGTTCCTGTGTTAGTCTCTCTTTCCCTTTTCATATTGAGCCTTGAACCCAGAACACAATGTTTTTCTGTCCTGAAAATTATTCTATTCTAGCTTAGGCTTAGTGTAACGATAAAGCTGTGATGTTTAGGTGACAATATCGTGTAGTCGCTGTGAATAAGGTCCTGAAACGTGGCACTCCAGTGATTCAATCATTTCAACATTTTATAATCATTGGGCTTGGTTGTTTCAGTTCTTTAACAGGAAAACACTTTTCTGTAACATCAGCTGTATGGACAGACTGAGGCGTCTCAACTTAAATTTGACTTTTCTCTTTTGTTTCCTTCCAAAAGATTTAGCCCGCTAGCTAGTTAAAGGGATGCTTCGGGTTTTTGAGACTAGGGTTAGTTTCCTACATACACAAAGCTAAATAAACTAATACCATTTTGATGTCTCTTCATCAAGTTTGAAGGAACGTGGTGGTGTGGCCCATCATTATCTTAGCCCAGCTGCTGTTTTTCAAGTACTAGTCAGCTATTTTGAATGTAGGAAAATACAGCAAAGATTTAATTCTGTAGCAACCCTTTAATGGTTAATACCAAACTGTATTAGTACTTTGTAAAATCAAGCACTGAACTGCCACACCCATTGTTAGCCAACTAATGTTCGCTAGTAGCTACCTAGAAACACATGCTAACAAGGCTGTAATGGTAAGTTAGCTCTTTGCCTATGCTTGCATTCATGTTTATATTGCAGTGCATATTTTTTCAGTCGGTTCTAAACATCTTGCCCAACCCTAGTCTTACATGCCATTGTGGATTTGCTGTAGTAGAGTCTACTAAATAATCTTCTGCCCTTTTATTGGTTTACGGTATTCTATAACAATAAAACCCACCTTTGTAGAACTGGGCACCTGTAAAAAGTCTGCTATAGACTTGAAAAGAGTTTGTTTGGACAATTCTGTAATTTGTTCATAAACAAACCAATTTACCAAGATGGGAAGTGACCTGAACTTGTGACCTTTTTGGTGTTTTGCAACACTGCAAACAACGCTGAGCCTGTTGTAGAATGCTTTTCCTTGTCCCTTTGGGAGTAAAGGAATTCTACATCTTACAACCCTGTCGTTGGTGGGAAAGTAGTAGGCCTGCCTCTCCATTATTAGACTGATTGTAACTGCGGTAATAAAGGCTACAGCGCCCAGATGAAGTGCATCATGTTCAATTTGTTGCCTTTCTGTGCGCTGTGGTTATGCAACACTTTCCCTGCCGGATTGTGGTAATACTGGTCTGGTTGCTATAATAACCCGTGGCACTAAACGGTTTAAAATTAGGTGTGTGAAAGCAAATCTTGTTTGGGCCTGCAGGCGCGATGTCGCTCATCTCAAGCCTTGAGGTTTCTCACGAAGGGTTTTGTAAACAACCTTTGAGGCCAAACATTGTGTGTAGGACTTCAAATCGGTTTTTCATGGGTTATTTTGACTTAAAATCTACGTGTTCTCTGTAATCTGTACTTGTGGACCGCCAACCTTGCTAAGGTTTTGGTTCTCTTCATTGGAGGTTCCTCGCGCCTCCTTGCAGGGCAGCTGATTACCCACCCTGACCTGCTCCTCCTCCTCCCAAGAAATTTAATGTTTCTGGGGGCAGAAATTGTTTTGAGGATTCTCTATGTGTAGTTAAGAAAGCTTGTACAAAAACATGTTTTTAGTTGAAATGGTTAGCACATGTTGCACATTAGTAGCTTACAGTACTGTGAGGCCAGGTATTGTGCCTTTGTCGGGGTTAGTGGGTAATCGTCTAGTGTTTTATGTCTACCTGTCACCGCTGAAGTACTGTCCTTGTTGTAGGGATCTCAAGGAACCCCTGCATTCCTCAGAGGTTTACAATGGGCCAGGGGTCCAGACCAAACGGGCGCTAACCTAAACCCACCAAAATGTTGGCTTGTTTACCTCTGACCCGTTCCTTTCATTTTGCTTTAAACTTGTGCCATGCCACATTCTTGTAACGTCCAAGATGATGCTTGCAGTTTGCAACAAATAGTTTTAAGCACTGTTGCCTTTTTTACCTGTGATTTGGGTGCTTGCTTGCGGGCCCGGTTGCTTGTGTCTGCCAAGGGCTTAATAGGTCCTTTTCTAAACCTAACAAGATTCTTGTCTCTTTCCATAGCAACCATGGCGACGGACGCAGACAAGTTCCTGTATGTGGACCGCAACATGGTCAACAACCCTCTGGCCCAGGCCGACTGGGCCACCAAGAAGCTGGTGTGGGTGCCGTCCGAGCGGCTCGGCTTCGAAGCGGGCTCTGTGAAGGAGGAGCGTGGTGACGAATGCACGGTGGAGCTGGCCGACTCTGGCAAGAAGGTGAAGGTCAACAAGGACGACATCCAGAAGATGAACCCGCCCAAGTTCAGCAAGGTGGAGGACATGGCGGAGCTCACCTGTCTGAACGAGGCCTCGGTGCTGCACAACCTCAAGGAGAGGTATTACTCTGGCCTCATCTATGTGAGTATTATGTCTGACAGTCTATCGCGCAGATCTCGTTGTCTGACGCCTTTGACCACCGTTATGGTAACCCTTGCCCCTCTGAGCTGATTTTGACTTCTAGACGCTATCTAACATCCTAACGGTGGTTGCAGCTCTGTTAATGCTAATCAAGCACTGTTAGCCTCGTCTCGGTTCCTAACAGGGTGGTCCGGACACCTAGCCTCGTTAAGCTCGTTGTGTACAAGGCTGTCATCGGTTTCGTATGAATGTAAGACTGTACTCAGAACCTGCATTCAGCCCTCCCTTTTGGGCTCCCATCCTTTTCTTCCTCTGTCCTCCTGAGTGTGGCTGTAAACAGGAAGCCGAAGGGAACAATGCTCTCCTAACTAGGGGAAGGGGTTGTTATGGGGGCAGAGAGTCAAGCCTCCCAGTCGAGTTCCATGTTTAGTTGGACATGAAATGGATATGGAATGTAAATCGTGCACTGATTGTTGTTGTTGTCCCATAAATAAGGCTTTTTATCCCTTGGTCTTGATCCCTTGTCTCTTGCTACAAGGGGTTTTGACGGGATCAAGAAACCCTGGCCTTGGGTTTTGGGCTGTTAGTGTGAGGGCTTCTGGTCAGAGTAATGGGAACCCTTTAGAAAGGGCTCATCAGCGTTTAGGCAGAGATCGCTACCAGATCTGGAGCGCAGGGCCCGCGACGGGGGAGCGCAGGGCCCGCGACGGGGGAGCGCAGGGCCCGCGACGGGGGAGCGCAGGGCCCGCGACGGGGGAGCGCAGGGCCCGCGACGGGGGA